>ML331209.1:0-93030 GCA_005239505.1 Nicotiana paniculata | reverse complement strand
AATAATTATCCGATCAAGGGCTAACCCACGCACAGAGAAGGAAGAAGCTATCTCAATATCCTTAACAGCACTCAATAGTACATAGGGTAGCTGTCAACCCTATCATTGGGACAGTTGCCCCTATTTTAGAACTTTCCTACCCATAAAAAGACACTTTTACCCTTAAAATTCTGATTTCCTAAGTCTACATTACCTAATATACCCCTTGAAGTTCTCTTATTTACCATGGGGTAACCAGGGTTACTTACTTGGATTATAATTTAACTATAGTTAACTAACACTAGTTAAGTCCCTTAGGTAACTACTAGTTATTCTTTGACCAAGGTTAGGTCAACTAATTAGAGGTTAATTGATTAAATGCCTAAAGATAGTTTTTCATACTAATTAAATGAAGGAGGTCAATCAGTTCAGCTCCTCAAATTAAGTAAACTGATTTAGTTAAATTAACTTAACTTGATTACCTAAAATCAGGAACTCGATCAATTCTTAAGCCCATGTTAACTAATTTGTTTTAGCTAAATAATCCTAAACTAATTATCTTTGGACAGATTTTTAGTTAACTACTTAAAAGGTTAGCTAAGTTAACTTCTAGGTTGAGGGAGTTTAAATTATTACTTAGTTAACTCAAATGCACAACTGGTCCTAGACTAGTTTGTCTTAGATAATAGAAACAACTAGGTTGTTACACTTGATTAATTAAGAGGCTTAATCCGTACTAATTTTAAACTGGTTTAAGAGGTTGATTAGGTGTTGGCTAATTATTAAGCCTAGGTTAACTGATTTGTTTTTAGCTAATTAATCCTGACTAGTTATCCTGGACAGGTTTTAGGACTTAGTTAGTTGTTTAAGAGACTATCAACCTAGTCAATTAACCCTAGTCCAGGTTACTACTTAACTAGGATTGGGTTAATAAAATTAATTATGTTGGTGATCTGTTTTAATTAATTCGTTAAACCCTGGTTAACTAAACATCTAAGAAGGGAAAATTAGGAGGATCTATCTTATTGGCAATTAATCTTAATTATCCACACAATTAGGTAGATAATCAATTAGATAATGAAACTTATTGTCAATTAATTAATGATAGTCAATACTTAGGAACCTCAAAACCATGAATCATTACAAACAAACACATGACTTAGCGAATACAACTCCTAATCACATGATCATCAGTATTCTAGACGACTGTCAATGAACTAGGAAAACACACAGAGGGGGATCATGGACAGATTTATGAGGAATTCATATTACTAATCTTTTTAGCCACTAAGGCACGATGTCAAATTGAGGCGATATATTAACAGAAACAAAAGTAAAAGAATAAACTAGAACAGTAATCTTAAACACACACATAGGATTCTGTTTCATTGAGAAGAAAAAATGATGAAGAAAAGGAAAAGAATAATGGGCACAGGGATACATGAAATGGTTTTGTTAAAACTTAATTAAGACCTAGTTTTCATTATTCCAATATCTAAGCGGGTTTGATTAATCCAAACATGCATTAACAGAATCAACAAATAAACATGAGCAAAAGGCAAAGGAAAACAATGACTAAACAAATCAAAATCAGCTAAACTAAACAGTGATTAACATGATTCTTTTTTTATATATATTATACAGAAACATTAAAGAGAGAAGTAGGATACCCGTTAAAGGGATTTTTGCTGGAAAAATAGAATCGTCGGACCTTGGACGGACTACGAAGGGTTTTAAAATGACTTCAACCCACATAAATCAATAGCCCTCAACAAGAGCTATCGATCCATGTAGGTAGAAACCATTGAAGGTCTTTAAATCGGCTGGAAGGGGAAGCTAGGGTTTCTGGATTCCTAGATCCGAAATAGGTCGGAGAGGGTGGTTTATTGGGAGAGCTAAACCTAGGAGGTGTTGAGGGGTGAAGGAGGTCATAGGGTAAAGTTTTGGGGTTGATTGGCGGAGCTCTGCCGCCGGTAGGCGATTTCTGGGTGGTGGAAACCTAAGGCGGCTAGGGTTTAGTCGAGCCAGAAGAGAGAGAGACGAAGGGGAGGGGAGGCGACTCTAGGGTTTGGGGGGGTTAGGCTTTTGATGGAATGAGGGGTGGTGGTGAGTGTTTGGACAGTTTTATAGTAGAGGGTTGGGAGTTCCCAGCCATGTAATTTGCTTTGATCAACGGCTGGGATCACTTCTGGGGTGAAACGGGGTCGTCTGGGTAGTCTAGGGGCAGGTCGAGTGGGCTATGGGATTTGGGCTGGGTTGTTTAAGTGTATAGAGATAGGGATTGGGCTGGGTTGTTTGAGTGTATAGAGATAGGGATTGGGCCTGGGTATTTCTTGGCCCAGGCCCGATTTTGGCTCTCTTAACTAATAAAACTAATTAATCTAATTAAGTTCAAATCTAATTTAATCCAAAAATGTAGTAATTAATTTAAACCTTATCTATTTACAGATTAATCAAGAATAGAACGACCAATTTTATATTCCTAATTAAATCTTATGATTTATCGAATAAAAATGATTAATTTTTAGTAATTAGTTATTAAAACTACATTACGTTAAATAACCATCATTCGTCTATTATTTAGTTAATTATTAATTTATAATTCCTTGATAATAGTGATTCAATTTTTAATAATTTTTAAAAGATGAATTATGGATATGCAAAAAATACAAATCTTTCACAACTAATCACTGAAAATCAACAAAAATTCATAAAATCAATTGATTTATTGAGATTTTTATAGGAGGATATGGCGAGTAAAAATCACATGCTCACAGCTGTCTCTCTTTGCTAGAAACACGAAGAGTTTTCGGGCAAAGACAAAGTGAGCAGCAATAAACGACTTTTACCTATTCATATGTTTCATTGTGAAGAGTTTTTGAAAAGTTTGACCGAACCCTGCTTCAAAGGTTGCCTACATATCCTTGGTTATCAAGGAATCAGGTCAGTGTAGTTCTGGAGGTTTTGGTAGCTGAGACTACCGGGTAACTGTGGTTTCACTGCGGTTGCTGCTGTTACTGCTGCTGATCTCCTTATTACACCCAAGTACAAAACGAAGGACTAACTAAAACCTATCAGCTGCTAAATTAAAAGATTCCTATCTAAGACTTGGTCTTGAGTCTTGATCTTTTGCTGACTCTGACCTGGATCCTGATGCTTGTTAGTCGCAGGTGCTGGTTTTGTCTTGTCGTTCCTCAAAGCAGGATATACTGGACGGATGACTTCAATCTCGTCCTGAATAGTCCACATCTTCCCCGTTTGTGCAGTTTTGGATTCAATCTTCTCTTTCCTCTTTTTGTTTTTGTTATTTTTTGGATTGAAACTTCTTCTTTTGGTCGTCTCGAGTTCCAATGTCCTAGAAACGTAATCTGCACAAAAATCAAAACAAACAAACGAAATTTTCTGCCCCAGTTTTCACTAGAAAAATTTCGTGAGTCATTGTAACAAACTCTATGCTACTTCATTATTGAAAGCAATGAAAAGCCGAGAATTGTGTACCCAAAGTGAATGCAGACTAGGGGTAGATACCTATATCTCAAAGCAAGATCAACTAGGGGTTGGGGGCCCTATGTTGTAAAATAAAATCAACTAGGGATTGTGTACCCTATGTTGGAAAAGAAATCAACCAGGGAGTGTATACCCTTGATTGGAAAATAAACCATCAACCAGGGAGTGTATACCATTGATTGGAAAAGAAATCATCAACCAGGGAGTGTATACCCTTGACTGGCATCAACTACGGGAGTGTATACCCTGCGTAGGGACAAGAAATCAACCAGGGAGTATATACCCTTGATTGGAAAAGATACACCAACCAGGGAGTGTATACCCTTGATTGGAAAAGAAATCATCAACCAGGGAGTGTATACCCTTGATTGGAAAAGAAATCATCAACCAGGGAGTGTATACCCTTGATTGGAAAAGAAAACATCAACCAGGGAGTGTATACCCTTGATTGGCATCGACTACGGGAGTGTATACCCATGATTGGAAAAATAATCATTAACTAGGGAGTGTATACCCTTGATTGGCATCGACTACGGGAGTGTATACCCTGCGTCGGGAAAAGAAATCAACCAGGGAGTGTATACCCTTGATTGGAAAAGAAACATCAACCAGAGAGTGTATACCCTTGATTGGAAAAGAAAGTGCATCAAGCAGGGAGTGTATACCCTTGATTGGAAAAGAAAACATCAACCAGGGAGTGCATACCCTTGATTGGAAAAGAATACTCAACCAAGGAATGTATACCATTGATTGGAAAAGAAAACATCAACCAGGGAGTGCATACCCTTGATTGGAAAAGAATACTCAACCAAGGAATGTATACCATTGATTGGAAAAGAAAACATCAACCAGGGAGTGTACGCCCTTGATTGGAAAAGAAACATCACCCAGGGAGTGTATACCCTTGATTGGAAAAGAAAACATCAATCAGGGAGTGTATACCCTTGATTGGAAAAGAAAACATCAACCAATGAGTGTATACCCTTGATTGGAATCGACTACGGGAGTGTATACCCTGCGTCGGGAAAAGGTGTAATTGGGGATTGGAGGCCCCATACTACTTTGAGTTATTTTCAACTTCAATTCATCTCTCTTCTTCCTTTTCTTTTTTTTTTTTTTGGGCATGCGGGAAAAGATTTTTTTTTTTTTAGGAAACTTCCCTTTCTTTGGAGTCAATGCTGCAAAGCTCCTTCTAGATTTCGCGCCATTTCTTTTGATTGCACCTGCTTTTGCATGGTCGCTTTTGCACCTATTTCCTATTTTCAAACAAAGAACAATTTGTTAGTTTTAAACGGTGGTTGGTTTTGCGGCCTTGATTTTTCAAGCTGCTTGGCCTCTTCGACGAAGATCTCAACTATTTGCTGGGGATTGGGATTCATCTCTAATCCCGAGGGCCTTGGCTTTCCAGATTTAACCATGGATATCGGTCACGTGGGACCCAATATTTATTTTGCCTTTGTAGGCTTTTCACTTGCTTCTTTTTTTTTCTTTTGGATTTCCAGAGTATCAGGGGGAGTTTTGGTCCCTCAAGTTTTGCTGTGACGGTTAGTTGTGTGGGACTTAACCTTTCCAACTTTATTTCTCCTTTATTGTCCTTTCACCTCTGACTTTTCTTCCAATTGTAACTTTAGGTCATTTGAAATATTACGGCTTTTCAAACCTTGCCAAGATGGTTAGCCATGCGGGGCTCAACCTTTCAACTTCATTCGCCTTTATAGGCACTTCAATTTGATTTTCTCCTTTCAAGGTTTTGAGTTTGAAGCATCGGCCGCTACGGCCAGTCGGGATCGACATGATGCCCCTGGTGAGGCTTGGTGCCCTTTGAATGTTGGCTCGCGTCAAATGAGAACCCTGTAAATCAATTTTTCCATCCTTTCTGTCTTATTTCCGGAATAGAGTTTGACCGAAAGGGATTGAGAAACAATAAATGACAGAATGGACAATGAGTTTAAACGAAAGGTATCCTTTCGGGGAAAGGAAGGAAGGACTTATCTGGAGTGCATGCGGACTTTAATGAACATGACATTCCATTTGGACTGGATGCCTGATCCGTGTAAACCGTCTGACTCTCATAAATTCATCACAACTAACACCTCGAGATTGAGAAACCTTTCCCCGAACTATGTCCATGTCAGTGACCCATTATCCTTTTCGATCAGCGGTGCCCTTTGCGGGTTTTCACCAACTAACCTCTCTCATTTCTCTTCTCACCATCGCCTTGTAGTGCTCTTTGCGAGTTTTCACTAACAAGACTCTCATTTTAATTTCTCTGCTTACCGTCGCCTCACGGTGCCGTGTGGGTTTCACCGATAAGACTCTCTCATTTTGTTTCTCTCATTTGCTTGCACCAGATTCGACAGTGTATCCTCCAACTATAAGCATGTTTACCAATTGATCGGAAGGACTTGAACAGGGTTTTGGTGTAAATAATTTGTATTGAATTACAACTTTGGAACCTCTCAGGCGAAGTTATCACCAAACATATTATAACATCTGCCCCAGCTTAAACTCTTGGGGAAATGTGGATTTTTATTTCGGTGTGACTGAACCCCAGGGAGAGGCTGCCTACGTATCCTTTCGGAATCAAGTCGAACGTAGTTCAGGAAACTTTTGTTTTTGTTTCCGTTTTTGATTTTTTTTTTCTTTTCTTTTCTTTTTGTCTTTTCTTTTTCTTTAATTTTTTTTTTCTTCTTTTTTTTTCATTTCATCATTTTTCGTTTCATTTTTCAACATTTCTTTTCTGTTTTCCAATAACACTTTCGGGCTCCAAAGAAGATAATCAAAGAAGAGTAACTAGCTCAAAGGGTTTGCAAAAGGTTTAATGGTGTTTGGGTAGCGAGAATGAAAGCCTTCGTCATCCCAACCGGAGAAAATTTGAAAATATATGGAGGATCAAACATAGTACCTTTTGATGGCATCTGCATTGACAGTCGTTTCGGGGTCATTTCCTTCGATGTCCCCCAGGTATAACGCTCATTTTGGTAGCAATTTTCTTATGATGTATGGACCTTTACAGTTTGGGGCGAATTTTCCTTTCGCTTCTTCATGGTGCGGGAGGATACGTCTTAAAACAAGTTGCCCCACTTCGAAGTTCCTAGGTCGCACTTTCTTGTTGTAAGTGCAGGCCATTCTTTGCTGGTATAATTGTCTGTGGCACACTGCGACCATTCTTTTCTCATCAATCAAAGTTAATTGCTCCAGTCAGGTCTTGACCCACTCATTGTCCTCAATTTCTGCTTCGACAATAATCCGAAGGGAAGGAATTTCGACTTCTGCAGGTATTACGGCTTCAATGCCATAAACCAATAGGTAAGGGGTAGCTCCAACCGATGTGCGCACTGTCGTGCGATATCCCAACAATGCAAAAGTCAGCTTTTCATACCATTGCCTGGATGTTTGAATCATTTTCCTTAGAATTTTCTTGATGTTTTTGTTTGCTACTTCAAAGGCGCCATTGGCTTTGGGGTGGTAAGGGGTCGAGTTGCGGTGTGTTATCCGGAACCGTTCACATACCTCCCTCATCAAGTTACTGTTTAGATTCGCGGCATTGTCGGTAATGATAGCTTTTGGGATACCAAAACGGTAGATGATATTAGCATGCACGAAATCCACCACCGCTTTCTTAGTGACAGCTTTGAACGTGATGACCTCGACCCATTTCATGAAATAGTCGATAGCAACTAAAATGAATTTGTGCCCGTTTGAGGCCCTTGGCTCGATTAGCCCAATGACATCCATTCCCCAAGCAACAAACAGCCAGGGTGCTGACATAGGATACAGTTCTGATGGTTGTTCATGGATTAAGAAGCCATGTATTTGACACGTATGGCACTTGCGGACGAAACCGAAACAATCTTTCTCCATGCTCATCCAATCATATCCATCTCACAAGTCTTTACGAGGATGTACCCATTCATGTGGGGACCACATACTCCTGAATGGACCTCGCTCATGAACCTTTCGGCTCTTTTGGCGTCTACACATCTTAAAATATTTAGGTCGGGAGTCCTTTAATACAGTACTTCCCCACTTAGGAAGAAACTGTTGGCAAGCCTTCGGATGGTTCTCTTTGGTCTCCGTTGGACTGCTCGGGATATTCTCTTGTCTTCAAAAATCTTTTAATATCATGATACCATGGTTGAACATCGGGTTCTACTTCGACCGTGTTGCAATAACCATGTCTTTCCTTGAGTTGGATCTCCAATGGGTCTATGAGAACATTACCCGGATAGGGCAGCATTGCAGCTAGGGTGGCCAGCGCATCGGCTAACTCATTGTGGCATCGAGGAATATATCTGAACTCGACGGCTTTGAATCGCTTACTAAGATTCTCCATATGTTGTATGTAGGGAAGGAGTTTAACATCTCGAGTTTCCCATTCTCCCTGAGCCTGCTTAATGATCAAATCGGAGTCCCCCATGATCAACAACTCTTCTTCATCCATGTCAATGGCCATGTTCATGCCCATTATACAAGCTTCATATTCGGCAGTATTGTTTGTCCAGAAGAAACAGAGGTGGGCCCTAGCAGGGTAGTGTTGTCCTGTGGGTGAAATCAAGATTGCCCCTATCCCAATACCTTTCGCATTGGCTGCTCTGTCGAAGAACATTTTCCAGGTGTCAGCGCCTTCCGAGATTACTTCGACGGAATTGATTTCTTAATCCGGAAAATAAGTGCTCAAGGGTTGGTATTCATTATCAACCTGATTTTCAGCTAGATGATCGGCCAATGCTTGAGCTTTCATAGCTGTGCGAGTGACATAGACAATATCGAATTCTGTGAGCAAGATTTTCCATTTTGCTAATCTCCCGGTGGACATTTGCTTTTGGAATATGTACTTCAAAGGATCCAACCTTGTGATGAGGTAGGTGGTATAAGCCAATAAATAATGTCGGAGCTTCTGAGCAACCTAAGTTAGAGCGTAGCAAGTCCTTTCTAACTGAGAATACTTGGCCTCGTAGCTTGTGAACTTCTTGCTTAAGTAATAAATGGCCTGCTCTTTCTTCCCGGTTGCATCGTGTTGCCCGAGAACACACCCAAAGGAATTTTCTAGCATCGTCAGGTATAGGAACAGAGGTCTCCCTAGTTTTGGTGGGACTAACACTGGAGGATTTGACAGATATTCTTTGATCTTGTCGAAAGCATCCTAGCACTTGTCTTTCCATTTGATGGTTGCATCTTTTTTCAACAGCTTGAATATAGGCTCGCATGTGGAGGTCAACTGAGCGATGAACCTGCTGATGTAATTCAACCTACCCAACAGACTTATGACTTCCTTCTTGGTTCTTGGGGGTGGGATATCCCGAATAGATTTTATCTTTGTCGGGTCCAGCTCAATGCCCCGTCGACTGGCTATAAATCCCAGTAATTTTCCAGATGGAACTCCGAAAGAGCATTTGGCTGGGTTTAATTTTAAATCATATTTGCGCAGGCGTTCGAAGAATTTCCTCAAATGTTGCATGGTCACTTTGGGTCCTGGATTTAATGATCACATCATCCACATACACCTCGATCTCCGGATGCATCATGTCGTGGAATATGGCGGTCATGGCCCTCATATAAGTTTCCCCATCATTCTTTAAACCAAATGGCATGACCCGGTAATAGTATGTTCCCCAGGGTGTAGTGAAGGCTATATTTTTTGCATCCTCTTCATCCATCAACACCTGGTGATATCTGGTATAGCGATCGACAAAAGATTGTACCTCGTGTTTGGCACAATTGTCAACTAGGATATGTATGTTTGGTAGTGGAAAATTATCTTTGGGACTTGTTTTATTCAGATCTCGGCAGTTGACACATACTCGAACCCTTCCGTCCTTTTTAGGCACCGGAACCACATTGGCCAGCCAGGTGGTGTATTGGACCACTCGGTTACTCCAACCTTTAGTTGTTTAGCGACCTCTTCTTTGATCTTGTCACTCATGTCCATTTTAAATTTTCCTCTGCTTTTGTTGGAAAGGTGGATGACCGGGGTAGGTTGGCAATTTGTGTACCACCAAGTCCATACTTAGTTCGGGCATGTCGTCGTAGGACCAAGCAAACACGTCTTTGAATTCAAATACGAGTTGGACGCTTATCATGGTTTCTCGAATCTCGTCTTCATTTCCCAAGTTAACGGGTTTTGTTTAAGTTTGGCTTAGGCTTATTCTCGAACTGTTCCAATTCCGATTTATTTCCCTAAAAGCCTCTTCTTCGTCATATTCCGGTTCTTGATTCATTATTTCGCGGTTAGACGGCGTATTAGGATCAGAGCATGAAGTCCGCAAGCATGTCATGTTTTTTAAAGTCGCATTATTAGGACTGAAAAAATAAGAAAAGTAAACAACAATCAGAAATAATAATAGACGATAAAATTTTGATTTCATTTCATTGAATTTGAACATAGGAGGGTTCACATCGGAATTTAAAAGGCAAGAAATTAAAACACTTGAGTTACACTCTGAAATAACTCATAGTGCAGAAAGGATGGCAAAAGCTGAACTAGCGGGACTCCCGCCTGACGGGGAATGGAGTAACCTTCCAGTTTTGCAACTTGGCATCAGGCCCCATATACTGCACTTCGGCAATGCTGGATCCTTCTCCTGGTTGGACCATATGGGCCTCATACAACATCTGTCTCATTGCTCCGCATATTTCTTCGATTTCTTCGGTCGTGAAAGCCTCTTCCTCTTCCTCCACGTATTTTGGCTTGACAATTGATGCGGTGATGTGTGGGACCGGTCGAGGCAATACCCAACCATTTTTCTTACGTTGGTCAGTCCATTGCTCATCGTCGAGAGTAGCTTGAAACCCTATGCCGAAGAACTTTTTATTGGTAGGCAAGGTGATAGGTTCTTTAATGCCTTGCAAGGACACCCCGAGCCCTTTTCCAGGTGTGTACCCATGTTTAATCATGTCGTTAGCGACCATAATTGATGCGTTTGATAGGAAGGGTTGAGGGCACGAGGTTCCTTCCTCATGCTGGTCCGCAATCACAATCTCGAAAGCCTGGTAGACTATGTGCTTATGCCTTCTCTTGCTTCCAGGCAGGGGACTGATGGGTCCCTGTAAATAGACTGCTCGTCCTCTCTATGGACCACAATTTCCTGGTCTTAATATTCGAACTTAACCATCTGGTGGAGAGTGGATGGCACTGGCCCTGCTGCATAGGTCCAAGGCCTTCCCAGGAGATAATTGTAGGAAGTATCCATATCCATGACCTGGAATGTCACTTCAAAATCTACAGGGCCGATTGTCAAGACCAAATCAATCTCCCCGATCGTGTCTCTCTTGATACCATCGAATGCGTCGACCCACACATTGTTGGGCCTAATTCTCTCAGTCCCGATCTCCATTCTTTGTAGGGTTGAGAGAGGGCAAATATCAACCCCAGATCCGCCGTCCATCATAACTATTTTCACATAGTAACATTCACATTTAACAGTTAGGTGGAGAGCTTTATTGTGGGCAGCCCCTTCCGGGAGCAAGTCATTCTTTCTAAATAAGATCTGGTTGTCTTCAAAAAATTGTTCTGCCATTCTTTCCATTTGCTCAATCGTGGTCTCGGCCGGAACAAATGCTTCGTTAAGTGTTTTGATCAGGATTTTCTGATGCTCGTTTGAATTTATCAGCAAGGATAAAAGTGAGACCTGAGCGGGGGACTTTCTGAGCTGCTCAATTATGGCGTATTCAGTGGTTTTCATGTTTTTGAAGAATTCTTCAACCTCTCCGGCACTGATCGGTTTTTAGGCGGAAAGCGTTTCTGCTTGGTTTTGTTCAGTTCTTCCAGGTTGAGGTATCTCTTTGATGAGTTTATATCTCCTGTTTCCCGAGTAATTTCTTTTCCTTTGTACGTCACCACCGTCTTGTTGTAATTCCAGGGGACGGCAGTAGTATTCTTCATAGGAGTCTCTGACACGCAGCTAATAACCACGGGCTCATTCAGCCTTGGTGAAATTATTTTCCCCTGCGTCACATACGTCCCCTTCGGCATGTACATTTTTGGGCCGTTCATCATTGCCTTGTTGAATTGTAACCTCCTGGGAGGGCTCAACACACTTTGTTCCTTGCTGGGTGCCTTGGGGACGTAAAGAACAGCGTCTTCAGAGGGTCCCCTATTTATCTCGGCCTCAGCCTTCTCGATGATCTGGGGAACATGGTTACTCTTCTTCATCTCTTTGACTGGTTTGGGTGCCGCCTTGGGCTTTATTTCCACATCTGCGATGGTGATGATGGCCTTTAAAGCTGGATCAAAATCCTGGTCCTCACAAATCATGTCGATGACGGGCCCATGATTGTGAGTAGGTAATAGATTGTTCGTCACATTGGGAGCTTCTTCGTCCCTTAACACCACTTTCTTTTGTTCTATAAGGCTTTCCACGGCTCTTTTGAGGGTCCAACACTCCTTCGTGTCATGCTCTCCTGCTCCAGAATGGTAGGCATAACTGGTTCCTGGCTTGTATGATGTTGATGTTGGATTTTGCCTGGTCGGAGGTACGGGTTGTAGAAGCCTCATCTGGACTAATTTTGGGAAGAGGCTTGAATACGGCTCCCCAATAGGAGTGAAGTTGGGTCTCCTTGGTGGTTCACGAGGGTAGGTGTTGTATGGGTAGTTTTGGGGAGGGCGTGGATTATATGGAGCTGGAGGAGGATGGTTGTTTCTCAGAGGTGGAGGTCTATTCTGATTGTATTGTTATTATGGCTTGGGATGTGGCTGAGCGTTCATTACCGCATAGGGAAAAGGGGGCGTAGCATAAGTTGCGTCTTGGTGAGGATAGTAATGTTGGGAAGCTTTGGGAAATGGATGTGGGTATTGTCGAGGCTTCCTAACATCGGAAACCATCATGGCCCCTTATTCTTTCTTTTTTCTAATGGCTGCACTCCCGGATCCGCTTTGGATGGCTTGAGAGGTCGCCCTTATGGCAGATTGGCTCAGGATACGACCAGTTTTTAGACAATTCTCCACCATCTCTCCAATTTTGATTGCTTCAGCAAATGGTTTCCCCATGGCGGACATCATATTTTGGAAGTAATCAGCTTCTTGTGCTTGTAGAAAGACACTGACCATTTCAACCTCATCCATCGGAGGTTTGATCCTGGAGGCCTTCTCGCGCCATTTGATGGCGTACTCTCTGAAACTTTCTGAGGATTTCTTTTTGAGATTGGATAGAGAGTTCCTATTGGGAGCAATTTCCACATTGTATTGGAATTCCCGGACAAATTCCCGCGCCAGGTCATCCAATATGTGCCAGCGGGATATATCCTGGTCCATGTACCATTCTGATGCAATCCCCGTCAAGCTTTCTCTAAAATATGCCATGAGAAGTTCCTCCTTCCCACCTGCTCCCCTGAGCTGGTTGAAGTACCTTTTCAGATGGGCTATGGGGTCCCCATATCCGTCATATTTTTCGAACTTGGGGGTTTTAAACCCAAGAGGCAAGTGGATGTGCGGGAACATGCACAAGTCTGCATAGGAGACACTTTTCTGCTCGATCAGCCCCTGTATATTCTTGAGTCTCTATTCAATACTCTTCATTTTCCGAGTTATTTCTTCGTGCTCAAAGATTTTTTTATCTTGCCCCAAAGAGACCTCAGGTTGAGGTTGTTGGGGATATGCATGAGTGGTATCCTGATGGACGGATGGTGTTTGGAATGTGAATATTGGCGGCTCGAAACTTGGCCTAGAGATAGTTGGTAGAGCCGTGGCGGAGATTGGTGGTGTGGTGAAGATGATGGAAGACACACCAGAAAACAGGGCCTGGGGGCGAACCTCAAAAATCCTTCCAGCAAAGTGAGGCGACATAATTGGATATCCAAACGGCGTGGCTAGGTAACTTATGGGGATGTTGGATGTCCCTCCTGCCCTGGGAATTATCTCTGGGAAAATCGGGATGTTACTGGGTGGTTCCCTACCATTGGACCATGCGTCCCATATTTCCAGCATGCGGCAACGTAAAGTCCTGTTTTCTTCAATTGTTGCTGACTCATATGTTGGGATGGCCAGATTTAGGTCTTCCATGGAAGAGTTGACGATTGGCAAGTGACTTTCAGGTGTCATTTCTATAGTCCCTTTTGATCTAGTGAAGTAAGGATGGGAAGCCAGGTTACCGCAAAACCAACCACCTAAAAATACCTTTAAGATCGAACCAACAAAATGTTAGGTTGAAACATTTATCACATAGTCAATCGCACGTTTGAGGTATGCAATGCACCTAGGTAGTTAAATGACTTTCTATATGTTTTTGCAACAGTTGTGTATTTCATCCCGACTTTATTTCTGGGTTTTGAACTTTTCTTTCCTTTGTTATTATTTCCGCTCTTTTATTTCTCGCTCGATTTCCTTTCTTATGGTTATGATCGAATCCTATGTGGATTGCCTACATATTACGGTGCCGCGTGAATCAGATCATCACGTAGTTCATGCAATAAATACCAAAGGACATAAGCATTTTCGAATTTTCATTTTATTAGAGGAAAAAACATCCAGCTTTCATTCATTACAAAAGACTCCGACATATTTTTTGGAAATTTTAAAGAAACTACAAAGACTTAAAGTAGACCAAACAGGAAAATGAAATACAGACTCGAAAAGGAAATCAAGAATACATGAGTGTTTCTACTACTCCAGGGGCCCGCGGGACATCATTCGGTCTTGCCACGGGCCTCCGTACCAAACCTTGTTGGAGGCGGTGTAGGTCGTCCATTATCTTGTGGACGAATATCATTACTGCCGAGAAGAAGGTGGTCTGAGTCATATCTTCACACTCTTGGCATTTTGTGACAATATAATCCGCAATTTCTCTGACCCTCTGGCTGATAATGCCCTTTTCCTGGAGTAAGCGCCCCATGTTGAGACCTAGCTTCTAGAACCTGGGCGTCCTTATGACTCTTTTCTTGCAGTTGTTGCAAACCTTCCTCCAACTGAACCATCATGGTATAGCATTGTTCCCTGTCTGCCTTGAACCTTTTCGCCTGTTTGGCCATTTCGTTCTCGAGGATGGCCACCTTTTCCTTCAAGCCTATGACTTCTTGGTCATATTCCTTTTCAGTCTCTGGACAAACTCTGTTCTTTCTTCTGCACTTCTTGTTAATCTTGCCCGAACTCCGGCCAGTTCTTCTTCAGCTTTGTCTAGATCATTCCCATAGCTGCACACTTTATGCCCCAGACTGTTGATAAGCCTTTCATCAGTTCTGCTTCTCTCTGGGTTCTCAGCAGCTATTTTAATTCTTGTATCTGGGCCCGGAGAACTTAATTTTCTTGGGTTAACCTATTTTTCTCCCCTTCAATTGTGGCAGTTTGTAGAATATTTTCAAATTTGATTTCCCTGATTTGGGCTTCCAACTTGCTTATGGTAGCTTGGTAGCTATTTTCCTTTTCTAACCAATCCCAGTGCTCTCGTGTTTGCTCAGTGAATTGTTGCACGTGGGGTCTCTTTGCGGGTCGTTCTTGCTCTTGATGCTCTCTACTTCTTATGCCATACCAAGAAGTGTAGGCAGGCTCCACTTCCCCTTTAGATAAGTTTCTCACCCGAGTTTGAGGTTCTAAAAACCTGCGCTTGTTCCAGATTTAATAAACCCTGCCTTCAGGAAATGCAGCTCTCAGGCATAATTCAATGGCTTGTTGGCTTAAGTCCTCGTCATGGGGAACACCCTGTTGTCTCCCCAACTGGCGTAAGACCCGGTGTGGGGCATATGGATGAATGCTTCGCAGGCCCATTAAAAGGATATAGCAAACCTCAGCAGACATATTGATAACCTCGTTGACAGGGAGCCACCCGAACGTCCACTCGATTTGGTCGGCAGTCAATGAACTCAAGTATGAGTGCCGGGCTTCCGTGCCCTCAGCAAATTTTTGGCCCTTTACCCGAGTACCATGTTCCTCGATGCAATTCAAACCGGTTAAGTTGTAGTTCATATAGCTTGTGCGGTGACAGAGGTGCTCGATCAACCAGATTTGTAGAAGCAGGTTGCACCCCTCAAAGAACTTTCCCCCAGATTGGCAAACTGTCAGAGCACGGTAAATCTCGGCTAAGACCATCGGTATAAGTGTGCCATTGGATTTTTTCATCATGAAATCTGCCATTCCCACAAGCCCGATATCTATGCATTTGTCACTTCTTGGGAAAATCAAGGTGCCCAAGAATGCTACCACAAAATCTAGCCCCTAGCGGGTTTCCCATTTAGCCTGATCTTTGTGAATTAGAACAGTGTTGTCAGCCTCATAACCCCGGGGATCTCCATAACGTTTGTAAAGAAAATAGAAAGTGCAGAAACCTTTGGACAGGTGTGGGTCTTGGACGTCCCGACTAATGCTCAACAGATCCAAGAACTTATGTGGAGTCACCGCTCTGGGTGCCACTGGGTACCGACTTCTAAGATTGTCATTGAGACTAGCATACCCTGCTATTTCCTCTAGCGTGGGTGTCAATTCAAAGTCTGAAAAGTGGAACACGTTGTGCCAAAATGGTACTAGAGCCTCGATGATGTCCAACCTCGGCTTGATTTTTAAAAGACCAGTAAGTCCACCTGAAGCTTTCATAATAGACTTTCTACTAGCTTCCCCCAAGTCGCTCCACCACATATGGAGTCCTAGAGGTATTTCCTCGACTGCCCTGAAGGGAATGTTTTCAACTGTATTCATCCTGCACATTCATTTTTGATTAAAACCACAAAAATTTTGAAAAGAGTTATTTTTCCACAGGTTTTTGTAATGGACCATTTTTGCGAATACGGCCCTTCGATACTTCGGGTAGGAAGTTTTTAAGGCTGTGTTTGCAAATTGGGTCAAAATTTAAAGACAAACCACAGGCGGCCACTTTTGCAAAAATAGCCTTCTGGTGCCCACTTGGGCAATCAGGCTATAATGGCGTCACCTAATTTTATTTTGAAAAATAGAGTTGGACCTGATGAGGGTTGCCTACATATCCCACACCGGTGAGAATCAAACAGTGCGTAGTTCGGGAAAATCTTGACTGATTAAAAAGTATACACCTACTCATTTTGTTTTGGAATATTATTTTCAGAAATTTTGGCAGAGTCTCGGGATAAATACGAGGATTTTCAAAACAAGGTGAATTTTCTATTCTACCTCACTCTTGGTTTTTCTGTTCGTTTTTTTTAATTTTATTTTAGCCGGTCAATACACAAGCTGAAACAAATAAATGCATACGTAGCAGGTAAGATGCATCAGGGTAGTCTTTTATTTTTGGGTACACCTGTCCTAAACGGACCCAACCCCTGTGTTGAGTCCCCTAAGTCAAATGCACGTGATGCAAATAATCGTTCCTATGAGGCTTTGTTATACTAAGTTTAAATCCTGGGGTTTTGTTCTAGACCAGGCTTACCTGAGCTGACAGCTCGAGCGGGGGGGGAAACGTACCGAGAATACAGAAGCTTCACCGGCTTTGCAACTTGTCCGTACCTCGTTCTAAAATTTGGATATGACTATAACAGAAAAGAAGTCACATGAAGTGCACACTTCCCAGATGATTTAGAAGACTCAGAGAGAAGAGGGGTTTCGGCACAGTTTATATCCAACTCAGATAAATATCAAAGCGGTAAATATGGCAATTAGCACGTCAGTTTTAAACACATAAAATCAGACAATAAAAGCCAAAACATAATAGTTATATAAGCTCGAATTCTGAACCCTGAACCAGAGATTCTGGGTTCGATCCCCAGCAGAGTCGCCAGAGCTGTCACACCTCCTTCCTCCTGTAAGGTTGGATAAGGGAGTTTTTCCACTTTAAGTGACATTATTCGATTTTGGAATTATTTATTAATTTCAGAGTCGCAACCCGAATTTATACGGTGTTCCGGACACCATTTTATTTTAAAATTCCAAACCGAGGAAATTTTGACTCTGTTTTAAATTGTCTGCGACCAGAAATCCGGATAAGGAATTCTGTTAACCCGGGAGAAGGTGTTAGGCACTCCCGAATTCCGTGGTTCTAGCACGGTTGCTTAACTATTAATATTTTGCCTAGTTATCTAATTATTTACATATTTTAAATCTATTGTGTTTTTTAGCCTTTTTTCACTTTTTAAAACCGCTTTTAATAGTTATGGATTTATCTTGAAATAAGTCACGATGTCGTGCACTTATTTGTTTTTGGACACATTATAACTACGTCACATGAAATGCACCCGCAATTACAACATGTAATTTTTATTATAGTTTGAAGTTGAATACGGGTACATGAGTTGTCGCACCCGCGTGTAGATTACGTAGTCAAGACTATGGTCGTGACGGTTTTGTAATGCCCATTTCTGGCGATGTTTGAGTTTTATATTTTCGAAAGAGCGTTTTAAATTTAAGATCGATTAGGACATTTATGGATTTATCTTGGACAAGTTATGATGGCGTACACTTGTTGTTTTTGAGCACATGGAAAAAACGTCACATGAAATGCACTCGTGACTGTTATGTGTATTTTTATTAGTTATTTAGAGTTAAAGGTTGGGGGCATGAATTGCCACTCTCAAGTGTAGTTTATTGTAGTTGTGGGGTAATGATCAATTTTGTCAAGTTTCAAAGTAAAGGTATTCATCTACCTAAGGATTACCTAAAATGATGTTCGAAAGCCTAAAGGTAACATGTTTTGGGCTATGGCCATATTTTAGCCCAATTTTATAATTTAACTCTTTGGCCAATCCTAATTGTGACTAATTTTGCAATAAGGGTGAAACCTTTGATTAATTTGAGTACTTCCNTCACTGATCTTGCTCGAATTTGGTGAACTTTGAAACAGAATTTTATAACCTTAAAGAGAACGTGGTACAAACATTTTTTTTACCAATTTCGATTTGCTAATTTAACGATTTTTAACAACTCCAGTAGCCTAAATACAAGACTTTTGAATTCATGATTCATATGTATTAAGCTTTATCTATTTCAGACAGGCTACAGAATGTGAGATGAATCAAAAAGATGTTTTGAGTTACTAATTTTTGTTAAGAAAACTGATTTTGGAAATTCAGCTAATATTATGAAGAGACTTCGTATAGACTAATTCGAGTACAAATTCATGCTTTTGATCTAATTATCTAATGTTATTAAGCTACTTATTATAAAATAACTCTAATCGTTAGGCCTACCTGCTCCCTTATGGCCCAATAGCCTAGGGAGCTAAACCTGATTAAAGCCCTAATGGGCTGTTTCATCAAGCTAGCCCGATTTTGGATTTAGCAAGAAAAGTAAAAGAAGAAGACGAAAAGAAAAGCTAAAATAATAGTTTACAGTCCATATTTACAACTAAAAATACAAGAATTATAGTATTACATCCTCATTTTATGAAATACAATTTCCTAAAAGATGAAAACAATGAGTAACAAGAATAAAGAAGGGGCAGAACTGCTCCTCTACGAGCCAGCCTTCAGAGACTTTGGAATCTGTATTGTTTCAATGTTAATCTAAAATTGTAAGTCCAAGGTTTGAGTACTTGGACAGTATTAACAATAGACCTTTGGGCATTTGGGAGATGAATTTAACCATAAGAGGAAGTTAGATTCAACCTTAATGATGCCCTAGGAGAACAAAATATGTTCATGTCTTTTTATGGACTGAATGTAACCATAGAAAGGGTAAGATTCCAATCCAATGATTTCACTTTGTCTAAACTCTTAACCATTATCTTGATGTTATGCAACAAATTTTAGCAAGCTTTATTCAAATGCTTTGACTGCTATGGACATTTTGAGGAGTGAATCTGACCATTTTGTGATTTCGGATTCACTTTCCTAAAGCTCCTTCTCATTACACACTTATGACCTTTGAAGGGATAATTTTCAGCAAGCTACTTTTACTACTGTTTATGCACTATCAATGGGGTGAATTTGACTATTAGGAAGTCAGATTCATCTACCCTAGTTCTAACTTAACATATTCCAAACTATATAGAGGCTTGCTTATTTAGGCATTTTAGAGGATGAATCTGACCATTCAAGGGTTCAGATTCCTCACTCTAATGCCTTTCTTAATTACATATTTTATACCCTTTAAAGGGTAAACTTCATCCAACCATACTAATTTTTGTGCACTACTAAGGGGTGAATTTGACTATTAAGAAGTCATATTCATCTACCCTGATGCCAACATCCTAAACTATCCATAGACTTGCTTATTGAATCTCTTTATTAACCAACCAGACTCAATTGAAAGTCTATTTCTGCATTCTTATTGATAGAAGCTGACCATAGAGAAGGTCAGATTAAACATCATAATGCAGCTTGTTTCCTAATATAGAAATATGAGTATTCACCATATTTATATACATTTAGCCTGAAATATACAGAATATTTCAGCAAAGAAATACCAACAACAAAATAGTATTTATCACATTCACAGGTTCATTAATATGCTAATAAGCATCTATACAGTCACATTTACATAAAGCAGAAGAGATAACCTCATTCATCAAGAACAGCTAGTTTAAGCAGGGAGAAGAAGAAGAAGAAGATTCTAGTTAAAGAAATTTCATTAAGAAGAGATGAGTTAATACATACCTTTTAAGAGAGAAACAGCAAAGAGACTTGACCAAATAAAGGTCAAGTATGAAAATGAACAGCAAGAAAGAAGAGAGATCAGCAACAGCAAATAGAAACCCCAAAGAAAACCAAACAGTCCAGCAAGAATACACCCAGAAATCTTGAGTATGATTGTTTGAAGGAAAACTTCCAGAAACCCAAAATTCATAAAAGAGAAGGTAGCAGCTGGACTAGGCCATCTACTTATGAACTTGTTTTCCAAAAGGAAATCAGATTTCTCTAATAATACTCTTCTCTTTCAAAACCTTTTAAATGGAAAAAGTATTTCTGAATAGGGAGGATTATGTATTCCAGCAGCTCAAAAAGTGTAAAAAATGTAACCCCCCCCCCCCTCTCCCCCATCTCTAAAAAGAGGGTCTATTTATAGGATATTTGGGATTGGGATATTCTTTTGAATATTCCTTATCCAAAGCTGAAAAATAGCACTCAATAGTACATAGGGCAGCTGTCAACCATATCTTTGGGACAACTGCCCCTATTCTAGAACTTTCCTACCCATAAAAAGACCCTTTTATCCTTAAAATTCTGATTTCCTAAGTCTATATTACCTAATATACCCCTTGAATTTTCCTTATTTACCATGGGGTAACCAGGGTTACTTACTTGGGTTATCATTTAACTATAGTTAACTAACACTAGTTAGGTCCCTTAGGTGACTACTAGTTATTCTTTGAGCAAGGTTAGGTCAACTAATTAGAAGTTAATTAATTAAATGCCTAAAGATAGTTTTTCATACTAATTAAATGAAGGAGGTCAATTAATTCAGCTCCTCAAATTAAGTAAACTGATTTAGTTAAATTAACTTACCTTGATTACCTAAAATCAGGAACTCGATCAATTATTAAGCCCAGGTTAACTAATTTGTTTTAGCTAAATAATCCTAAACTAATTATCTTTGGACAGATTTTTGGTTAACTACTTAAAAGGTTAGTTAAGTTAACTTCTAGGTTGAGGGAGTTTAAATTATTACTTAGTTAACTCAAATGCACAACTGGTCCTAGACTAGTTTGTCTTAGATTAGTTGATAGAAACAACTAGGTTGTTAGACTTGATTAATTAAGAGGCTTAATCCCTACTGATTTTAAACTGGTTTAAGAGGTTGATTAGGTGTTGGCTAATTATTAAGCTTAGGTTAACTGATTTGTTTTTAGCTAATTAATCCTGACTAGTTATCCTGGACATGTTTTAGGACTTAGTTAGTTGTTTAAGAGACTATAAACCTAGTCAATTAACCCTAGTCCAGGTTACTACTTAACTAGGATTGGGTTAATCAAATTAATTATGTTGGTGATCTGTTTTAGTTAATTGGTTAAACCTTGGTTAACTAAACATCTAAGAAGGGAAAATTAGGAGGTTTTATCTTATTGGCAATTAATCTTAATTAACCACACAATTAGGTAGATAATCAATTAGATAACAAAACTTATTGTCAATTAATTAACGATAGTCAATTAGGAACCTCAAAACCATGAATCATTACAAACAAACACATGACTTAGCGAATACAACTCCTAATCACATGATCATCAGTATTCTAGACGACTGTCAATGAACTAGGAAAACACACGGAGGTGGATCATGGACAGATTTATGAGGAATTCATATTACTAATCTTTTTAGCCACTAAGGCACGATGTCAACTTGAGGCCATATTAACAGAAACAAAAGTAAAAGAATAAACTAGAACAGTAATCTCAAACACACACATAGGATCTTGTTTCATTGAGAAGAAAAAATGATGAAGAAAAGGAAAAGAATAATGGGCACAGGGATACATGAAACGGTTTTGTTAAAACTTAATTAGGACCTAGTTTGCATTATTCCAATATCTAAGCGGGTTTGATTAATCCAAACATGCATTAACAGAATCAAAAAATAAACATGAGCAAAAGGCAAAAGGAAAAGAATGACTAAACAAATCAAAATCAGCTAAACTAAACAGTGATTAACATGATTCTTTTTTTTTATATTATACAGAAACATTAAAGAGAGAAGTAGGATACCCGTTAAAGGGATTTTGGCCGAAAAAAATAGAATCGCCGGACCTTGGCCGGACTCCGGAGGGTTTGAAAATGACTTCAACCCACATGAATCAATAGCCCTCAATGAGGGCTATAGATTCATGTAGGTAGAAACCATTAAAGGTCTTTAAATCGGCTGGAAGGGGAAGCTGGGGTTTCTGGATTCCTAGATCCAAAATAGGTCGGAATAGGGTGGTTTATTGGGAGAGCTAAACCTAGGAGGTGATTGAGGGGGTGAAGGAGGTCATAGGGTAAAGTTTTGGGGTTGATTGGCGGAGCTTCGCCGCCGGTAGGCGATTTCCGGGCAGCGGAAACCTAGGGCGACTAGGGTTTGGTCGAGACAGAAGAGAGAGAGACGAAGGGGAGGGGAGGCGGCTCTAGGGTTTGGGGGGTTAGTCTTTGTATGGAATTAGGGGGTGGTGATTGTTTGGACAGTTTTATAGTGGAGGGTTGGGAGTTCCCAGCCGTTTGATTTGCTTTGATCAATGGCTCGGATCACTTCTGGGGTGAAACGGGGTCGTTTGGGTAGTGTAGGGGCAGGCCGGGTGGGCTATGGGATTTGGGCTGGGTTGTTTGAGTGTATAGAGATAGGGATTGGGCTGGGTTGTTTGAGTGTATAGAGATAGGGATTGGCTTGGGTTGTTTGAGTGTATAGAGATAGGGATTGGGCTTGGGTATTTCTTGGCCCAGGTCCGATTTTGGCTCTCTTAACTAATCAAACTAATTAATCTAATTAAGTTAAAATCTAATTTAATCCAAAAATATAGTAATTAATTTAAACCTTATCTATTTACAGATTAATCAAGAATAAAACGACCAATTTTATATTCCTAATTAAATCTTATGATTTATCGAATAAAAATGATTAATTTTTAGTAATTAGTTATTAAAACTACATTACGTTAAATAACCATCATTCGTCTATTATTTAGTTAATTATAACTTTATAATTCTTTGATAATAGTGATGCAATTTTTAACAATTTTTAAAAGATGAATTATGGATATGCAAAATATACAAATCTTTCACAATTAATCACTGAAAATCAACAAAAATTCATAAAATCAATTGATTTATTGAGATTTTTATAGGACGATATGGCGAGTAAAAATCACATGCTCACAACTGTGCATATCGATGTAGGCTCTGATACCAACGGAAGTGTGCGCGAAGGTGACATACACAAAGCGCAGAAAACTCCAGCTCGAGAAGAAAGAGAAGTTAGCCTACAAGTCATTTTTGAGATGTTACAAGTGCAGCAAGTGGCTATTGCTCAGTTGCAGAGCCAGCAAAAAACTCCAAGCACAGCAGCACCAGAAATAGCTCCTCGAGTCGAGCAGGCACCAGAGAGATCGAGAAACAACGGGTCAGCAGCAGACCCCACTATCATGAAGATGCTCGAGGACCTTACTAAAAGGATTGAATCAGGGGAAAAGAAAATAGAGGCTAACGATAAAAAGGTGGAGACCTATAACTCGAGGGATCAAATCCCGAGCGCACCCCCGAATTTAAAGGGTATAGATTCAAAGAAGTTCGTGCAGAAACCATTCCCACGAGTGCGGCTCCGAAGCCCACCCCGAAGAAATTCAGAATTCCCGATATTCAAAAGTATAACGGGACCACGGACCCCAATGAGCACATCACTGCTTACACTTGTGTTGTAAAGGGAAATGACCTGAAGGATGACGAGATTGAATCCATATTGTTGAAATAGTTTGGAGAAACACTATCAAAGGGGCCATGATGTGGTATCATAACCTACCCCCGAACCGAGGACTGCAGACAACTTCGAGAAGAGATAGCTCGATTGTTCAACGAAGGGCACCTTCGAGAGTTCCTCAGCAATCAAGCCAAGAACCACTTCCGAGAAAGAGAGGCGAACAGAAAGAATAAACTAGAAGAACCTCATCACGTCATTCACATGATCGTCGGTGGAACTGACGTCCCACAGGGACCCAAGTTCAAACGGGCCAAGGTATCCATCGCAGCGGAAAGGCAAACTCAGAGTTATATACCTGAGGACGCTCTTGTGTTCAAAGAAGAAGATATCTAGTCCTTGTCCCAACCACATAATGATGCACTGATAATTTCTTTTCTTTTAAATAATGTTCGAATTAAACGTGTGCTCATGGATCTAGGTAGCTCGTCCAACATAATCAGGTCGAAGATGGCGGAGCAGCTCGGACTGCTCGATCGGATCATCCCACCTCTCGAGTCCTTAATGGATTAAACATGGCAAGCAAGACAATAAAAGGGGAATCATCCTCCCAATCAACGTGTCTGGTACAGTCCAGGACACCAAGTTCCATGTCGTCGAAGGTGACATGAGGTATAATGCCTTTCTTGGAAGGTCGTGGATACACAGCATGAGGGCGGTACCATCGACTCTTCATCAAATGATGAAGTTCCCAACAAAGGATGGTGTAAAAATAGAGTATGGAGAGCAGCATGCGGCAAAGGAGATGTCTGCGCTACACGACATGGCACCGACATCAACTCTCCCCGTCCTGGATAAATCGAAAACAGGCTGACCCTCGAAGAACAGGTAGTCTGTGAGAATTCAAACAAGAACAATGAAGAAGACTTCCTCACCCCTCAAACCTTCATTTCCCCCGAGGATTCGGATGCAACAAAATCGACGGTCAAAGAACTCGAACAGGCCGTCTTGATCGAGCATCTTCCATATCAAAAGGTATACCTAGGAATGGGGTTAACCCCCTAACTTAGGAAAAAACTCATCCAATTTCTTATTAACAACATTGATTGCTTTGCTTGGTCCCATTTAGCCACGACAGGGATCCCGCCGGAAATAACCACCCATGGACTGAGCGTCGACCCCAGGTTCAAACCAGTGAAGCAGAAGAGGAGACCTCAGTCCGAGGTAAAACATGTATTCATCAAAGACGAGGTAACAAAACTCCTCAAGATAGGATCAATTAGGGAGGTAAAATACCTCGATTGGTTGGCTAATGTAGTAGTGGTTCCCAAAAAGGGAAATAAGTTAAGGATGTGCGTAGATTATAAAGACTTAAATAAAGCATGCCCTAAAGACTCATTCCCGTTTCCCAACATCGATCGCTTGATCGATGCCACGGCTGGCCATGAGATCCTTACATTTCTCGACACCTACTCCGAGTACAATCAGATCCAAATGAACCCGGAAGACCAAGAAAAAACTTTGTTCGTCACGAAGTATGGTACATATTGTTATAATGTAATTCCCTTAGGGATAAAAAAAAATACGGGAGCCACGTATCAACGCCTAGTTAATAAGATGTTCGAACATCAAATAGGCAAATCTATGGAAGTTTACATTGATGACATGTTATTTAAGTCCCTGCACGCAGAGGACCATTTGACTCATTTGCAGGAAACATTCGATGTCCTTAGAAGGTACAACATGAAGCTCAACCTCGAGAAGTGCGCCTTCAGAGTCGGATCGAGCAAAATTTTGGGCTTCATGGTGTCGAACCGTGGAATCAAGATCAATCCCGATAAAATCAAGGCCATCGAGGAAATCACCGTGATAAACAACGTGAAAGCAATACAACGGCTGACCGGGCGGATAGCGGCCTCAGGCCGATTCATCTCTAGGTCATCAGATTGGAACCACCACTTCTTCTCCCTACTCAAGAAGAAAAACAATTTCGAGTGGACTCCGGAATGTCAACATACCTTGGGAGAACTAAAGCGGTATCTCTCGAGCCCAACTCTACTCCACACCCCGAAGGAGGACGAAACGTTATACTTATATTTGGCCGTGTCTGAGGTGGCGGTAAGTGGTGTGTTGGTTCAATAAGAACAAGGTACGCAATTCCCTGTCTATTACGTAAGTCGGACCCTAGGAGATGCTAAAACCAGGTATCCACACTTGGAAAAATTAGCTTTTGCATTAATAAGTGCATCTCGAAAATTGAAGCCTTATTTTCAATGTCATCATATATGTGTTTTAACAACATATCCTCTTCGGAACATCTTGCATAAGCCTGAACTATCGGGCCAATTAGCCAAATGGGCCATTGAACTCGGAGGGTATGATATTGAGTATCAACCCCAAACAGCTATCAAGTCCAAAATTTTGGCGGACTTCATGGCCGACTTTATGCCCGCCCTTGTGCCCGAGGTAGAGAAAGAACTCTTACTAAAAACATGCACATCATCGGGGGTATGGACCCTATTCACTGACAGTGCCTCAAACGTGAAAGGATCAGGGCTCGGCATAGTTCTGAAACCACCTACGGGCGGCATGATTAGACAATCTATAAAAACTGCGAAATTGACTAACAACGAGGGCGAGTATGAGGCTATAATTGCAGGTCTCGAGTTGGCCAAGGGCCTAGGAGCAGAAGTCATCGAAGCAAAATGTGATTCCCTTCTGGTAGTAAACCAAGTAAACGAGAGCTTCGAGGTTCGAAAATACATGATACAAAGATACTTGGAAAAACTTTAAGTCACATTGCATCGCTTCAAAGAATGGACTCTGGTCCATATAGCTCGAGAGCAAAACAGCGAGGCCGATGTGCTCCCAAACCTGGGATCATCCGTCGAAGAAGATGACATACTCCCCGGAGCTATCGTACAGATATCCAAGTTGGTGATTGAAGAATTCCATGCCGAGATCAACTCCACGAGTCTAACGTGGGATTGGAGGAACAAGTACATTGATTATTTGAGAAGCGAGAAGCTTCCCACGGACCCAAAATAATCAAGGGACCTTCGAACCAAAGCAGCTCGGTTTTCACTCGAAAATAATGGAACTCTATATAGAAGAACTTTCGACGGACCCCTAGCAGTATGCTTGGGACCAGGGGACACCGAGTATGTACTTCGAGAAATCCACGAGGGCACTTGTGGAAATCATTCTGGTGCCAATTCTTTAGTTCGAAAGGTGGTTAGAGCGGGCTACTATTGGGACAGCATGGATAAGGGCACCAAGGAATTTGTTCGAAGGTGTGATAAATGCCAAAGGTTCACACCAATGATTCACCAACCCGGTGAACAACTACATTCAGTCTTGTCATCATGGATGTTCATGAAGTGGGGGATGGACATCGTCGGCCCCCTGCCAACGGCGCCAGGTAAAGATAGATTTATTCTGTTTATGACTGACTACTTCTCGAAATGGGTGAAAGCACAGGCCTTCGAGAAGATAAGAGAAAAAGAAGTCATTGACTTCATCTGAGACCACATCACATGCCGATTCGGGATCCCCTCCGAGATTACATGTGATAACGGGAAGCAGTTCATTGGTAGCAAGGTGACGAAGTTCCTCGAAAATCATAAAATCAAAAGGATCCTATTAACGCCCTACCACCCATGCACAAACAGACAGGACGAGTCCACGAACAAAACAATCATTCAAAACTTGAAAAAGAGGTTAGAAAATGCGAAGGGAAAATGGAGAGAGGTATTGCCCGAAGTATTGTAGGCATATAGAACTACTTCGAAGACAAGCACAGGAGAGACACCGTTCTCTTTGGTATATGGGTCTGAGGCTTTGATATCGATCGAGGTCGGGGAGCCAAGCATCAGATTTTGACATGCCACCGAGGACTCAAACAACGAGGCCATGACTACAGCCCTCAAACTATTAGATGAAAAGCGAGAGGATTCACTGATTCGAATGGCCGCCCAAAAACAAAGGATCAAAAGATACTATAACAGGAGAACAAACCTCCAACACTTCGGAGTCGGGGACTTAGTCCTAAGGAAAGTCACCCTCAACACTCGAAACCCAAATGAAGGAAAGCTGGGCCCGAGCTGGGAGGGACCGTACCGCGTCCTCGAAATAGTAGGAAAAGGGTCCTACAAACTTGGCACCATGGAAGGCGAGCAACTACCAAGCAGTTGGAACATATCGATGCTTAAACGCTATTATTGCTAAGGTATAACCTTCTCCATTTTCGTTTTATGTGTCACACTAATTTCTCGCAGGTGTTCGATGGGGGACACCGAAGCATCCTTTAACTCAAAGACCTTGGGTTCTAAAACATGCGTTGCACTCTTTTTCCCTTCGATCAGGTTTTATCCCAAAAGGGTTTTACCGGCAAAGTTTTTAACGAGGAAACATTTATATGCTACCTAAGGAGAACTCAACAAGCATTCAAGGCTTCTTCTCAATCAACCTCGAATACTGGGGGCAGCACCCTTGGAGGCTACCCTTTCGAAGAAAGCAAGTTATGTCGAAGAAGGTCTCGATAGAGCAATGTTGTAATGGACCAAACGGTCAAACGAACTGTGTCCATGAAGAATAGTCGAGCCCTCGAAGGCAAAAAACATGTACGCATGTATCAAGTATTCAAAGAAGAATTCTTAGTCATCAAAATACTTTGTGCCTCAAAAGAAGTTTACTATTCTCCTGAAACTGCTCAAGAGCCAAATACTCTCGAACACTCGAGGACTGTCATCAACAACCAGCTCACCAAGTCATCGAAAACTCAAATTTATAAGACCTCAACAAGGCAACTTCGAGCTAGTAATCCCTCCATGAGGCGACATCAAATTTATAAGACCTCAACGAGGAAACTTCGAGCTAGTAAGCCCTCCATGAGGCGACATGAAATTTATAAGACCTCAACGAGGCAACTTCGAGATAGTAAGCCTTCCATGAGGCGACATCAAATTTATACGACCTCAAAAAAGCATAACCCCGATATTAAGGCCAAGGCTATATATCCGAACTTGTAAGACCCCTAAAAAGGCATACCCTTGATATATATACCGAGGTCATCTCACCCGAGGACTAAAGACTACGGTCATATCGAAAAGGCTCCGGCCAAATTAACGCTGCTCGGAGACGTCCGACTACCGCCATAAAACTAAAGGCCTTCAAATACTTTGAAAATACTTTGAAAAGAATCGGTCAATCAGGCTACCCTCGGTATAAGCAAAGGAGCTTCGATAACATCAACTCCGAACAATGAAACGGCTTCAAAACGATCAGCCTCTAATAAAAAGGCTTCGAAACAATCAGCCTTCAATAAAAAGGCTTCAAAACATCAGCCGTCGAGAGAACCTCACAAGGTACTCAATTATCGTTGCATATCGACTTATAATTGAGGCTCTTATTCGAGCCATCGAAGAGTCAGACGAACAAAAAACATGCCAAGGCATAACTTCAAAAGTCTTTAGCCAAAATGAGGGAAAACTACAGCCATATTAGAGGTCGAATCGACCCAATCTAAAGAGCCTAAGGGCCAATTTGTAAGACCTCAATGAGGCGAGACCATATTTGTAAAACCTGAAAAAGGCATAGCCCCGATACCGAGGCCAAGGACATAATATCGAACTTATAAGACCCCTAAAGGGGCATACCCTTGATATGAAAGCCGAGGTCATCTCGCTCGGGTACTAATCATAAGACTTCGATGAGGCAAAATCAAGCTTATAAGACCTCAACGGCAAGCATCAAAATTCAAACCACTAAAGCAAAGACAAAGGCAAAATGAAAGTTTATGCAAAAACAAGACGAAAGACCTCTTTATATAAATGGTGGTACGAAAGTACATTTTCAACACTCCCACAGGGAGCCCTTTACCGAAATAAAACCTAGTCTATCGTTATCATCAGGAACTTCATCTTTTCCCCTCGGGGACTTTGCCTTCATCAACCTCCTCGGGACTAGCATCCTCGTCAGCTTCTTCCCCATCGTTTTCAGCGTCGGCTTCATCATCGATAGAAAGGAGGAACTTAGCACCAATCTCGTCTGCCTTAGCCTGCTCTCTCTCCTCCGAAAGATCAGAGCCCTTATCATGAATCTTCTCAAGGGTCTTCCTCAGAGATCTGCATCGGGCATACACATTGCTTCTTCACTCTGGATCGAAAGCCCCCCTCAACTTCTTTTGAGCATCAGTAGCATCTTTTAGACGGTACTCGTTCCCTTCGAAGTATTTTCCAGTGTCTCACAAATAGATTTTCGGACCGAGAACACTTTGGGCTACGCTTTTGCCAATATCACAACAAGGTGCGCTGCCCCTGAAATTAGGAAAGCACTCAAGAACTTCAAGGGGGGGATATTAAGACTCCCACAGGAATTTTTGCCTCAAAAATATAACATATATGTGAAGTTACTTGGACTCGGATTCTGGGAAAAGAAGAATTGGTGAAGCATTTCCCATCATCGAAATTTATCTGCGACATGAATGAATCTCTTCCAGTTATCTTCTCTCCGCCAAGGAATAGCCCGACCAGCTCCATAGATAGTTGTATCTCCTTCAGATGGAGGGACCTTCACCTGCACCACCTTCTCGCAATGGCAATCAACCTTCACCTTTTTCAATATCGGTTACCGGACTAACATATCGAGACGTGGGCTCACATCGGCCTGCTACCGAGGAAGATTTGTCAGCCTTAAAATCAGATGACGTTTCACAGGGTCAGGGGAGGCACCCCTCAAACACGATGGGGAACTTCCGTTTCGCTATTAGACAAGCGTGAAGAATAAGGGGTTTTATCTTTTTGAGGGACCGTCTTAGAAGTTTTTACCATGACTATGTTAAAATTTCAGAATAAGAAGAAGAACTGGCGAAGGGATGAATGCAGAGAAGGGATGAAAGCAGAAGCTGCTAAATGGAGATTTGAAGATGTTGCAAAGGGTGAAAATTTGAAAAAAAAAAGGGGGGTTGGAATATTTATAGAGGTTTTTCTAAGCGTACTCGAGAAGTTGAAAGGGCGGCAAATAGCGGTTCAAGGGCTTTTCGAGAACTGTGCTCTGTGCAACCTTTCTGTCACATCAGTTGATGACCTCACGTGGCTGACGTCATGGTGAAGATATCGAAGAGCCAAGAATGCAAAATCGTTTCTTATCATTTTATTCTACGAAACGCGGGGACTATCTGTATACGGCCAAAATTGGGGAGCCCGATTTTTAGGCCGCTATGACACTTCATGCCCGGCCTAGATAAGCTCGGAGCAAAATTCGAAGTTTGACCCCGAGGTGCATCCCTCAAGGGAGCATATCGAGGGTTCACTGCGGTCAACCTTGGAGCAGTACAAATCGATGACCGTCATGGAAAGGCGAAAAATTCTCAAGGACGCGTGGCTAGAGCTGATCATGTCTGCAAGAATAGTACAAGTCTGTACTGAGCCATTATACAGCTGTGCCAATAGCATTTCCTTGTCATGATCAGACGTGTACTATGTTGGGATTCTCCCCTCCTATATAAAGGGAACCCTTGTCATTTTGTAAGACAGATATATATTGAAATAGAACATTCTCTTTTTTTCTTATCTAAGTGTGCTCAACAATTGTTCCACTGATTTATTTATTTCCATTTATTGTGTTCATTAATTATTCTTCATTTATTGCTCGTTATTGGCTGCAAAAGGCTATCCTCGAGACCCTCAATATTATTGTTTCTCCATCGACTGCTCATTACTAAGTGTCTTCGTTCGACCTCGAGGCCCAGTTTCAGTGAGCTCGAGGCCCAGCCTTGTGACTATTTTGGTTTGCATGTCTTACTCTTCTGGTTCATACTTAGCATTTCTTATTTAATAACTAGTATTAAGATAAATCACGTATTTTTAGAACCACAAATCAAATATAATTGTTATTATCATTTTGTGCGATTAAATTAGATAAAAATATTGTGCGATTAAATTAAGAAAGTAAAATGTAATTGTCATTACCGTTTTGTCATTACGTTATTTAATAACTCAAACAGAATATTGTGCGATTACATTAAGAAAGGAAAAGAAAAGGCCAAGGATTGTTTTAATCAACTTATGGTTAAAAAGTCTTGTTTCATGGGGGTTCATTCATTCTGATAATAGCTTTGTAAAGACATTTTAAAAAAATTCCTTTCAACGATGATCTCGTTTTGTTGCATGCATTTGATTGTTTGATGTGCTCAATTAACCACTTTAATTTGGCATCTGAAACACAACTAGATGACAAGGCATAGAAAGAAAAATTTGTGGTACATAAATTAGGAGTTTCATTTGAATGAGTTAACGAGTGTGCTTTAACATTAGTTTTTAAGGCCAAGAATAATTGTTACTTTGTTTTATTTCTATCTTAATTATTTGTTTAGTTTTTTTTTGTGTATTTAGAGAACCTATTAAATTATATCTTGGCCGCTTCAATTGTTTCTATTTAGTTATCTTTTGCTACCTTACTCATCATCCTCTTATTATTCTTTTTGGTTCTTCAAAGGATTTATCCTCTGAGTGCAGTAAGAATGTTTATATTGTTTAAACGTGCATATTTCTCTATTCAGTCACATACTAGTGTTTTTTATTTTTTTTCATTGAAATATTGTATTGTGCTTTAATCAATTATTTGTACTTAAAAAATAGTTTTTTTTCTTTAATGAGAAAAAAAATTACAACTCAGATTTTACCATATCATATATTTTGTAATATAATAAGATCAAAATTAATCACATGACACACTGTATGGTTATATCCACTATAACCAAATGTAGTTCAACTTTGCATGTTCAGACAGTATATAATAATTTTAGAGTCTAACTGTTCATGAGCTTGTATATTTTCTTCAAATTTCATGTTAATCACACACGTATTTCAATAATATATATGGCATTTTAAAAAATTTGTACTAATTGTCATGGGAAACACATGCAATGCATGTATCCCGAAACTAGTAATACTTTTAGTAATTCATTGTGACTTGTGACTAAAAAAAAATTTTAGTAATGATAATATTTTTAGTAGCTATCTCATTAACTCTTTTTACTCTTATGTTTGAATAGTTATGCACTTATATTATCTGATTGATAGTTGTCTAATGCCAAAATCGGGGAGTCCGATTTTGAGACCGTTATGGCACCCCCATGACTGACCTCGAGGAGCCTGAAGCGGGATTTATTGTTCGATCCCGAAGTGTATCCCTAGAGGAAGCACATCTAATGCTCATTGTGCTCGACCCAGGTACAGTATAAATCGGTGACCATCGTAGAAGGGCGAAAAATTTCTAAGGGCACGTGGCTAGAGCTGACCAAGTCTGCAAGAGTGGTACAAATCCGTACTAAGCCATTAAATAGTTGTACCAGCTATATTTCTTTGTAATAATTACACATTTACTATGTTTGGATTCCCCCTCCTATGTAAAGGGGATCCTTGTCATTTTTTAGGACACATGAATATTGAATACAACAAGAACATTCTGTGCCTTCTTAACATACTCAACATTTGCTCTACGGATTTATTGCCTTTCATTTATCGTGTTCATTAATTATTGCTCATTTATTGATCATAAAGGGTTATCATTCAGGCCCTCATCTGTTATTCCTCCATTGACCATCCTCTGTTAGGCATTATAGTTCGACCTCGAGGCCCTGCTTCGGCCAGTTCGAGACCCTGTTTCGTAACAGCTTGGTTTGCATATCACTACTTTTCTTTACTTTTACCTTATTCTCCTAGATCATACTTAGCATCTATTGCCTAACAACTAGTGTAAAACTAAATCACATATATTTAGAACCACAAAATCAAATATAATTGTCATTACCATTTTCAAGGTAAACAGTTTGGCACCTACCGTGGGGCTACAAATAATAGTGATTGTTTTAGTGTTGGTTTTCTAAAAACACAAGTTATTCTTCACACTTTTTCTTGTCCAAGAATCTTTGATTTCAGATCAAAAAATGTCTAACTCAGTGAATGCACACGATAGCAATGGTCCTGAAGATCATGGAGAGAACGGTGTAGCTGTTTCAGGCGCCGGTATACCACTGCAAAACCCTGGGGTGGCACCAGCACCAATCCCTGTGGATGTGAGCTCACACAACGCCCAACATGTCGATATAAGTTCTCATATCGAAGGAAGTGTACGCCGAGAAAACCAACATGAAGCGCAGAAAACTCCAGCTCGGGAGGAAAGAGAAGTTAGACTTCATGTCATTTTTGAAATGTTACAGGCACAACAAGTGGTTATTGCTCAGCTATAAAGCCATCAAAAAACCCCAAGAACAGCACCGCCGGAAACGTCTCCTCGAGTCGAGCAGGAACCGAAAAGGTCGAGCAACAACGGATCAGCAGGCGACCCCGCTATTATGAAGATGCTCGAAGACCTCACAAAGAGAATTGAATCAGGAAAAAAGAAGATAGAAGCTAACGACAAAAAGATGGAGACCTATAACTCGAGGGTTGATCAGATCCCGGGCGTGCCCCCGATTCTGAAGGGTGTAGATTCAAAAAAGTTCATGCAAAAGCCACTCCCATCAAGCGCGGCTCCGAAGCCCATCCCGAAGAAGTTCAGAATGCCGATCTCCCGAAGTATAATGGGACCTCGGACCCCAATGAGCATATTACAGCCTATACTTGTGTTGTGAAAGAACGACTTAAAAGATGACGAGATTGAGTCTGTTCTGTTGAAAAAATTTGGAGAAACGCTGTCAAAGGGGGCCATGATGTGGTATCATAACCTACCCCCGAATTTAATAGATTTGTTTGCCATGTGGCAGACTCTTTTATAAAAGCGCATGCCGGCGCCATCAAAGTCGCTACATGGAAGTCCGACATCTTCAAAATCAAACAGAGAGAAAACGAGATGCTAAGGGAATTTGTATCTCACTTTCAAATGGAGCGAATGGAATTACCACTAGTCTCCGATGACTGGTCAGTACAAGCTTTCACTCAGGGCTTGAACGAACGGAGCTCGATAACTTCGAAGCAGCTAAAGCAGAACTTGGTTGAATATCTCGCCGTAACTTGGGCGGATGTGCACAACGGGTATCAATCAAAGATCAGGGTCGAGGACGACCAATTGGAATCCCCATCGGGCTCAGTATACCCTAGTAGGCTCTTAGCGAAGGAATCAAGGTTTCCAGAGAGATAACCGAGGCCAAGCAAGGAAAGGTATCAACAGTACATCGAAGATCGAAGAAACGCCCCGAGGCGCATTATACCTCGTAACGATCAAAAGATGGATCGAAGTCAGAATTCCCAGGGGCTCGTGAACAAAGTCGGGTTCGACAGGAACACACGGCTGGTGGAGGCACCCCAGTTATCTGAGTACAACTTCAACATTGATGTTTCAGACACCGTATCAGCCATAGGTAAAATCAAAGATACCAGATGGAAAAAACCCATACTGTCAGATCCTTCACAAAGGAACCCTAACTTGGTATGCGAATATCACGGCACTCACGGTCATAGGACCGAGGATTGAAGACAGCTCTGAGAAGAGATAGCCTGACTGATCAGTAAAGAGCACCTTCGAGAGTTCCTCAGCGACCGAGCTAAAAATCAATTTCGGAAAAGAGAGGCAAATAGGAAAAACGAAATAGAAGAACCATAGCACGTCATCCACATGATCATTGGAGGGATCGACACTCCGCAGGGACCCGTCATCAAGCGAACGAAAATATCCCATCACCAGGGAAAAGCGAACTCAAAGTTACATACCCGAGGACGCTCTCACATTAACCGAAGAGGACATCGAGACCCTGTCTCAGCCTCATAACGACACATTGGTAATTTCTTTTCTTTTGAATAAATTTCAAATTAAACGTGTGCTCGTGGATCTAGGTAGCTCGGCCAACATAATCAGGTCGAGGGTGGTAGAACAGCTCGGGCTGCTCGACCATATCGTGCCCCCTTCTCGATTCCTTAATGGATTCAACATGGCGAGCGAGACAACAAAAAGGGATATCACCCTCCCGGTCAACGTGGCCGGTACATCCCAAGATACCAAGTTTCATGTCATCGAAGGTGACGTGAGATACAATGCCTTACTCGGGAGGCTGTGGATACACTGTATGAAAGCAGTACCGTCAACCCTTCATCAAATGATGAAATTTCCAATGGAGGACGGAATAAAAATAGTATACGGGGAGCAGCATACATCAAGAGACATGTTTGCGGTGCACGATGTGGCACTGACATCGATGCCTTTTACATAAAAGGAGCCAAAGGACAAGCAAACAGCCAAGAAGCAATCACAAACTACATTCTCGGCTACACACAAATGGACGAATAAAGGACCGTGTCGCGTCCTCGGAACGAGCAATTGAAACATATCGAGGCTCGAATGCTACCACATTTAAGGTACAACCCCCTCCCTTTCTTATTTACGTTTTCTACTAACTCATGTGTAGGTGTTCGATTGAGAGGAATCAAAGCACCCTCCAGCTCGAAGACCTTAGGTTTTAAAGCATGTGTTGCGCTCTTTTTCCCTTCGACCGGATTTTATCCCAAATGGGTTTTACCGACGAGGTTTTTAACGAGGCAACATACATATTATACCTAAGGAGAACTCACCAAGTATTCAAGGCTTCTCTTCGATCAAACTCGAATACTGGGGAATCAAAGCATGTGTAGGTGTTCGATTGAGAGAAATCAAAACACCCTCCAGCTCGAAGACCTTAGGTTTTAAAGCATGTGTTGCGCTCTTTTTCCCTTCGACCGGATTTTATCCCAAATGGGTTTTAACGATGAGGTTTTTAACGAGTTAACATCCATATTCTACCTAAGGAGAACTCACCAAGTATTCAAGGCTTCTCTTCGATCAACCTCGAATACTGGGGGGCATCCCCCGGGAGATCGCCTCCTCAAAGAAAGTGAAAAATGCCAAAGAGGGTCTCGACAGGAGAATGTTGTAATGGACCAAACGGCCGAATGAATCGTGTCCGCGTAGAATAATTGGCGAAAACATGTACGCCTGTATAAAGAAATCGAAGGAGTATATATTATCATCAAAACTCTTTATGCTGCAAAGAAGTTTGCTATTTTCACAAAAAATGGCTCCAGGGCCAAAAAATCCGGAAAACTCGGGGACTGTCATCAATAGTCAGCTCACCGAATCATCTAACCTCAAGCTCATAAGCCCTCCATGAGTCAACATTGAACTTGTAAGCCCTCAATGAGGAAACCTCGAGCTCATAAGCCCTCCATGAGGCGACATTGAAACTGTAAGCCCTCAATGAGGCAACCTCGAGATCGTAAGCCCTCCATGAGGCAACATTGAACATGTAAACCCTCAATGAGGCAACCTCGAGCTCGTAATCCCTCCATGAGGCAACATTTAACCTATAAGCCCTCAATGAGGCAACCTCGAGCTCGTAAGCCCTCCATGAGGCAGCATTGAACCTGTAAGCCCTCAATGAGGCAACCTCGAGCTTGTAAGCCCTCGATGAGGCAACATCAAATTCATAAGCCCTCAATAAGGCAACACCAAATCTGTAAGACCTCAACAAGGCGTGCCCAAATTTGTAAGACCTTAAAAAGTCATAATCCTAATATTAAAGTCAAGGCTACATATTCAAACTTGTAATACCCCTAAAAAGGTATACTCTCGATATATATGTCGAGACTACCTCACTCGGGGACTAAAAGGCTACGGCTAAACATAAAGACTACGGTCATACAAAAAGGCTCCGGCCAAATTGGCGCGGCTTGGAGACGTCTGACTGTCGCCGTAAAACTACAAGCCTTCAAATACTTCGAAAATACTTTGAAAAGAACTAGTTAATCAGGATACCCTCGGCATAAGCAAAAGAGCTTCAATCATATCAGCTCCAAACAATGAAAGGGCTTCGAAACAATCAGTCGTCGAGCCAACCTCCCGAGGTGCTCATTTGTCGCCACATATCGACTCAGAATCGAGGTTCTGTCGAGCCGTCAAAGAGTTAGACAAACACAAAAACTTCAAAAAAGTCTTTAACGAGGGACAACTATAGCCACATTAGAGGTCGCATTGACCCAATGCGTAAGAGCCTAAGGGCCAGCCTAAAAAGCCTCCGGGCCAATCTAAAGAGCCTTAGGGTCGATCTGAAAAACCTAAGGGTCGACGAGCCTGAGTCAAAATGTGACTCGAGGACTGAGCCCTAAACGGTTAACTATCAGCTATTACCAATTGCTCTTCAAGCACAAAACCCAAGGGTTTAGTTTCGAAGTCCAACTCATCGGACTAATTATTTTCGAGCATCAAGATTCAGAACAAAAACAAAGACACAAAAAAGTGGAAATTTATATAAAGGGAAAACCGAAAGGTTTCTTTTTATAAATGTAATGATACAAACACATTTACAATTCTCTCTAAGATCCCTATGCAAAGAATCAAAAATAAAAAGCTTAGTTTACTCTCGGGGACTTAGTCTTTCTTCCCCTCGGGGACTACGGCTCCATCGGCCTCCTGGGGACCCGCTCCCTCATCATCCTCTTCCTCATTGTCTTCGGCATTGGAAATAAGGAACTTGGCGTCGAACTCATCTGCCTTGGCCTGCTCTATCTCCTCTGAGAGTTCGATGCCCCTAGCATGGATCTCCTCTAGGGTTTTCCTCCGGGATTTGCATCGGGCATAATCATTGATCAGTGTCTCTTGATCGGAAGCCTCCCCCAACTTCATACGAGCCTCGAAGGCATCTTTCAGGTAGATGGCCACCTTCTTATCATCTTTTTCTCGAACCTCCTCGACTTCGGCTCGAGCGTCCACGACCTCGGCATTCATCTTCAAAAGTTTTTTCTCAAGCTTGATAATCCTGCTCGTCTGAACCGAGTTGCTTCCTCGAGCATTACAAAGTTGTATATCGAGGGCAGAGGCCTTCGCCAAAGCATTCCTTTTAGCCGCAACATGAGCACCTATATGTGCATTCAACTCATTGCGTTCGAAATTAGCCTGGATAATTTCGCCCCAAAGGTGTTCCAGCGCCTCCGTTTTTCTCTGCAACTGAGATGACAAAACATTAGTTTCCAAAAGTGGAAAAAGAAGTCGATACTCCCTTAATATGAAGGTTACCTACTTCTCGAGATTTCCCTCATAATCTTGGCTTCGATTCATCTCCGATCAAAGGTGTATCAACTCTCTTGTCTTCTTATCACAAAGAAGCCTGAGCGATTTCTCCCCGTCCAAGGCTTTCCGCAACTTAGCCTCACAGCGAAGCAACTCAGACTTGAGCTTGTCGAAGGCCTGTGGGAAGGAAGGTTCAGTTAGAAGGATAAAAACACAAAGCTGAGAAGGCCAAAAGATCATCGAGGCTCACCATAGAGCAGAGCCACTGAGCCTCCTCGAATGTCGAGCACGCATCTACTGGTATGGTCTCATCGGCCCTAGTTGAACCTCCATGAACATTCTTCGAAGGGAGAAGAAGATGGTGGTAAAGACCTTTGCTCTGCCCCTCCTGTGGAACCTGTCCCCCGAGGCTAGAGACCCCGGGTTCAGCAGGCCCAGCTGCCTCAGGAGACTTCTCGGTTCTAGCCTTTGATGTGGTGTCGTCCCTTTCGATCGCATCGCCACTTGTATGATGGCCGATGAATGCGATACCTTCTTCAATGGTTGCATCTTCTTTTGTGCCTCCGGTCAGGCCCTGCCTCACTTTGAACATCCTCGTCCATCGAGGATCCTTTCTTTTTATTACCTTGACTTGGCTCTGAAGCCAAAGGTCTTTCCTCCTCTCCAAGAGGGCATGGTCTCACTTCAAAAAATTCACCAATACCTACAACAAAGAACTTAATAAACATAAAGAGGAGTATTCTTTAAGAAGGGAACCATACAGCACATACCATGGCATTTTGCTTCCCATCTGCCCTTTGACAGGTCTCGCCACTTGCATCCATATAGGTTGAACAAGCTGCCAGTATCCGATTCCAATCCACTAGGTCGGGGACCTCGCACGGAAATCACGGGATCGCTGCGGAGAAAGAAAGAAAACATTCTTACGGAGTCCGACTCCACTGAGAACAAAAAATGGAAAAGTACAGTGTATCACTTATGTGTAAAATTCCATTTCTCGGGAAACGGCAGGAACTCCGCAAGAATAATATCAACAGTGCTCACTCGGAAAAACCGACTCATCCACCCTCGGTCCCCATCCTCATCATCACTGGCGATAAAGGGCCTGGTGGATCGATGTCATAGAGTAACCAGACCTCAGTAATGTAAAGGACGATATAGTCTGATGAGGTGGTTGATTGTGAACTTGAGCTCGGCCTTCTCTGCAAAGAATCATATCATCAACACTATCTGCCATAACGACGGGTGGAGCTGATCCAAAGTAAATCGATATCTTCGACAGAACTCGAGCACGACTCAGTCGAGAGGGCCCAACGTAACGGGGTACGTGTATACATTCAAAAACCCCTCTACATGGGCCATGATGCCCTCTTACCGAGAAAGTATCTACAACATCACCTCTTCTCCCCATCCGCAGTCTCTCCTCACAGCCTCGAGGTGTCTCTCTTCTATTGATGAAATGAACCTCGGTGCATGTTCTTGATGACCCGGCACGTCGAGAGGTCTCTCTAGCGTAAAGTCCTTCCATGAGAAGAAATAGTTCGAGGTTAGCTCGCCAAACGCCAGCGGTGTACCACCGGCCGGACGGAAAGCAGAGGTAAAGCTTCCCTCTTCCTGGTGAGTAGATTTGGGAATGGCAGCCATGACTCTTGTGAAGCAAGTAAAAGAAGAATAAAACTCAGGCGAAAGCTTCAAACTGAGATAGCAGAAGAAATGATGCAAGAAGAGGAACTGCAAAGAGAAAATTAGTTTTGCAAATAGCAAAGCCCTAAATGAAGAAAAAGCAAATATATATAAGAAAAGAAGAGACTATTCATTTACTTTGATAGCCAATCAGCTCTAACAGAGTCATTATGACATCTTGGGAAACGTACCAGTGGGGCCACCTCGGTCAGTTCACAATCGCATCATAAGAATGACGCTATCATACAGCGTTCAAGGGATCGAAGGGTTAAATCAACCTCGGGAAGGTATGCAGCTGAAATCTGAATGGCCCGCTCTCGAGGTTCTCCGTTACTCCGAGACCAGGCTCGAAAGGGATAAATTTAAATTCGAATATCAACTTTTGCATAAACACTAAAAGGCAAAGTTTTGAAGACACAAAACGAAGAAATCCTTTGCATTCCAAAAATTATATATTTACAAGAGTGCTTTACAAAACTCCCCCGAGGAGACCACATACAAAAAAGAAGAAGTAAAAAAGGGCAAAGTATTCTATCCTTCATCCTCACTACTTCCAGAGTCTCTTGCCGAGCCCTCGTCCGAAGTAGTCGGAACTGCTGATTCATCTTCCAAGGCCTTGGCTTCTTCGATCTCAGCAGAGAGATTGAAACCCCTGGCGTGCACCTTCTCAAGGGCCTACCTCCTAGCTTCCAAACGAGCATGAGAAACAGCCCGAGCCAGTTTGAGCTCGGCCTCTTCGGATATCTCTCTGGACCGATTATTTGCGGCGACAGCATCATCTTTGTACAAGGATATGAATGCATCGGCCTCAGACTTGGCCGTGGATAATGCGGAAGCTTCCTATTGAGCACCTCAAAGAAGACCCTGAATCGAGGCTAGCTCCTCCGGAAGAATGTCCCTCTCCGAGGTGACGCTATCATTGTGCCGCTTTAGCTCTAGGATCTCGTTATCTTTGGTCGTGATCTCTCCCCGAATTTGCCTCGCCAGGGCATCCTTTTGCTCAATCTGCAAATACCGAACTGAGGTAATAAGAACCAAGTTATAATAATAAGAAACAAGCTCGTGAAATACAAGATTACCTACTCGATGAAGATATCCCTCTCCTAGAGCGCCTTCTCTGAGCCTTCTAGGAGGTCGACCAACTCCTCCTCTTTTCGGGCATACAAAGCCTTCAGCTCATTTGACTCCGATGTGAGATTTTCAAGCTCCTCCTCATGGAAAGTCGGCTCATCTTGTAGCTTGGAGGAAGTCTGATCATACAGCGTCATGACCTACAACACAAAGGAGAGAAGTTAGAAAAACAAGAATGAAAACTTGAAGCACAAATAATATATCGAGAAGTTACTCGTTTTTGGAGTCTCGTAGCCTCCTCAATAGCAACCGGGGCATCAAGATCGATGTCTTCTTCGACACCGACAAAGTAGTCCTTGAATAAATCATCCTCTCCATGAGAGGCCCCAACATCGGGAGCTTCTATTTTCTAGGCATCCCGTATTTTCCCCGGTGAAAATGACGGGCCCGATTGCAAATCGCCCAGGGCATCGACTTCTATCGGGGCTTCCTCTCTCCCTCGAAGAATCGTGGAATCGGCTACTCTAACTAGGTATTCGTCGGCACAAGTCGCATCCTGTCCAACAGTTGGCTCGAGGACTGCACCCAAACCCTCCTCGAGGTTCTCCTCAGTGCAAGGTGGGTCCGCATCGGCCACCTCCGACTCGGCAGTCTTCTGCCCAGCAACTTTTGAAGCATCAGCACTTCGTCTTACCTTTTTTGCCAAAGGAAAACTGTCATCATCTTCGTCTTCAGTACGAAGACTTTCTGCAGCTGCCGAGGTCAAAACCGTGGCATCGGTCTTAGGCTTTCGAGCCTTAGGTTTCTTTGGTTTCGGAGACTCCGCTGGCGTCTCCTTCTTCCTCTTTTTGCCCTTGGCAGGTTTTTGGGCCTCTTCTTCGCCAGGAGGAGGCGGTCTCATTGAAACGGCTTCCCCGAGGCCTGCACAAACATCAAATATGAGACTTGTCGCCATGAAATCTACTCATAAGAAATCTAGAAGTGACAATGATGAGAGCATACCATGATTCTTGGCCTGCCATCGCGTCTTGGACAAATCACGACAAAGCGTTCATTATACGGAGAGGAGGAATCCAAGAGCTTAACCCATCCCGGGAGGTCCTTGACCGCACCAGGGAACCACACAGTGACTATGCAATCATAAGAGAATCAAGTAAAAAGCAAAGGGGTCAGTTCAGAAGAAGAAAAAGAGGCGATTCAGGTGATAAAACATGCTCGATATAAGTACACTTACGTCTCATGTTCCATTCCTCCGAGAATGGCATCTTCTCGGCAGATATGAGGTCCGAGGTCCTGACTCAAACAAACTGGCTCAATCATCCCCGGTTTTGTCTTCGTTGATGCAGGCAAAAAATTCTTTGGCAAATCGACGTTGCAGCTTGACTAAGCCCCCTCGATAGAGACGAGGGCTATATAATCTGATCAGATGATCGAGGGTGAAAGACATCCCCCTGACCATGTTCGAGAAATATCTAATCATATAGACAATTCTCCAGAAAGAAGGATAAATTTGACCTAGCGTCACTCGATACTGACGACAAAAATCGAGGATCACCGGGTCTATCAGTGGAGAAGAAGAATTTACTGGGCCTAAAGTGAAAGGATACGTATATACGCTGAGGAAGACAACTTTATGTGTTGCTTTCCTCAGATGAAGGGATTTCTACTTGTACCGCTTCCCCCTAGCGGAAATCTATCTTCACCTTCTTCATGTCGGTCACCACACTTATGTACCGAGATATGGGCTCGCATCGACTCGGTGTCGAGGGTGGTTTATCAATTTTGAAATTGGAGGATGTCTCGAAGGGACCGGGAATGCACTCTTCAATACGGGGAGGAGCTTTTGATTTTCCCTTAGACGGGTGTGACGAAGAAGTGATTCCCTCTTTTGAGGGACCGTTTTAGAAGTTTTGGCCATGGCTATAACAAATTTCCAAAGCAAGAAGATGAAGAAGTGAATGCAGAAGAAGGATGAAAGCAAGAAACTGTTAGCAAAGATTTGAAGGCTTGAAAGTATTGTAAAAGTTTGAAAGATGGAAAATGGAAGTATTTATCGGAATCGTTTGAGCATGTTGGAGAAGCGGAAAGGTCGACCAATAACGGTTCGTGGGATTTTCGAGAACTGTGCTAACAGCGACCACTATGCAGCCTTTCTGTCACGACATTTAATGATCTCACGTGGCTGACGTCATAAAAAAGATATCGAAGAGGCAAGAACTCAAGATCGTTTCTTATCATTTCATTCTAAGAAACGCGGGGACTATCTGTGTACGGCCAAAATCGGGGAATCCGATTTTGGGACCGTTATGGCACCCCATGACTGACCTCGAGGAGCCCGAAGCGGAATTCATTGTTTGATTTTGAGGTGTATCGCTCGAGGAAGCACATCGAAGACTCATTGTGCTCGACCCCGGTGCAGTATAAAACGGTGACCATCGTGGAAGGGCGGGAAATTCCCAAGGGCACGTGGCTAGAGCTGACCAAGTCTACAAGAGTGGTACAAGTCCGTACCAAGCCATTAAATAGTTGTACCAGCTGTATTTCTTTGTAATAATTACACATGTACTATGTTGGGATTCCCTCTCCTATATAAAGGGGATCCTTGTCATTTTTCGGGACAAATGAATATTGAATACGACAAGAATATTCTCTGCCTTCTTAACATACTCAACATTTGTTCTACGGCTTTATTGCCTTTCATTTATCGTGTTCATTAATTGTTCTTCATTTATTGCTCATTATTTATCATAAAGGGTTATCCTCGAGGCCCTCCATACTGTTATTTCTCCATTGACCGTCCTCTGTTAGGCATTATAGTTCGACCTCGAGGCCCTGCTTCGGCCAGCTCGAGACCCTGTTTCGTAACAGCTTGGTTTGTATATCACTACTTTTCTTTACTCTTACCTTGTTTTCCTAGCTCACACTTAGCATCTATTGCCTAACAACTAGTATAAAAATAAATCACATATTTTTAGAACCACAAAAATCAAATATAATTGTCATTACTATTTTCAAAGGTAAATAATAGCAACTTGATGTTAAAGGAAGTGATCACCCATGATCTTAAAATCATGGACCTACCACTAATCATTCCAACGAAGGCGTAACCTAGTTTATAATCCAAAATCATCCCAATTAATGAGTAATCAATGATTATACATCTCTAAATCACAACCCCTACTTGTTAATACAAATAACAAACATGACTTCTAATTATACTCCATCAAATAAAAAATGTCATAATGTCGCAAAAATCATTTCAATTAAGACGATTGGAGTCTAGTAAGGCTACCAATAGGAATGTTCATGAAATCGGAAAAACAGAATCAAATCGAAAATCAAATCAATTGACAAAAGAAATAATCAATTTTTTGGTTTTAATTTCAAGAAATAAATAACCGAAGAAATGTAACCATTAATGTATTTAAACCGTTTTAATTACACACGCACATATATATAATTCTTAAAATGTTTTGGTACATATTAATCATTTGCACTCTTAATTAGTAGTCTAGCTCTTTGCCTTCATAATAATCTAGTTCTTTATCTTTTATATTCTAGTTTAATATGTAATTTTACTTTGCTAAGTCCAAAAATCTATTTCATGCTAAATAAAATTAACTTGTCTACGATTAAGTCCTTAAATTATTCATTATGCTATTTAATTCAATTACTGTCAAAATATCTTAGCAAATGAAGACTTTACAAGAGTAATTGGTTTAATAATGTGATGTTGGAATACAATCGCCAGAATGTCTTTGGTAGTGTCTAATAAAAAACCAACAAAAAACAAATTAACTGATTTAGTTTGATTTCAATATTTGAAAAATAGACTTAATTGGTTTGATTTCCGTTGAGGAAAAACCAGACACAAATCGGAACTCTTCAAGTAAATGGATAACCCTGAACGACTCAGTTTTGAACCCACAAAGGGACACTATTCTTCTCTTGTTTCTTGTGTTTCCAATGACAGTGAAATATACTGGATAACAATCCCACTTAAAAACAAACAAACATCGGAAATCTCACATGTATATCATTAACCTAAGAGTTAAAACCCTCTAAACAGTGAGAGTTTCCACTTGAATACCAATGGAATTTTCTAATTTGGGGAGTGGGTGGGGGATGTAGCTGACTGATTGTTCAAATGAAGACATTTGCGTATGAAATCTAGGTTGTGTTCAAACGAAATGAAAGACGCTTTTCTATTACTGCAATAATATACATTATATCATGAAACAATTGAGAATAAATTAATATTCCAGAATACAAAACTGCAGTGCTCTGCGCCCAAAGAAAGATCATAACACAGGCAGCTAGACCACTCCTATAAAGGCAGTTTCTGCAACTGTGTTAATACTCTTATCCACCCGAGGCTACATTCCATCCATTATGTGATCCCATGTGCAAATTGCCTTGTAATTCTGGCTGTGTTAACGAGTGAAAATTTCGCAATTCCCTGTGCACCAGCTCTAGAAGGATGCACTACTTTAGGGCTTTTCTTCACAATAAAGGTTGTTCATTCAGGCTCTACACATGCAATTGCTCAGAGGATTCTCCCAAAGATCATAATTTGGAAATGTTTCTTCAGGTAAACCAGTTCTGGTCTGGTGGGTTACGACAACATCTTCCACAAAGCTAGCCCATCCCATATATGGATCCCCTAGGGATTTGGACATCAGACCCTTGTCCGGTTTAATGGATTTCTGACGATGACCCATGTATCTACGATATCCTATGATCAGTTTCGCGAAGTTCCCTCCGTGTGTCATCACAAATACATCAGACTTCAAGCAGACTAGGAAGTCAAGGGCTGCTAAGCTTGTCACATGCTTCCTGAAACCATCCAATTCTGGTTTTGTACCTAGTTCCTCTTTTGTAACCTATTACAGATCCCAAAATATAATTTTAATCAATATAAAATCACGCAAATCCTTTCACCTAGTACATTAAAATATGCAGGGTAAAACACGTCTATAGGATATTGACACTAAACAAATTAAAAAACTTTCAAGGGTCTATTACAGAAAATCGTTCCACCCATGTTTCTTTTAAAAGTGGCCATAGTAGTCAACAAGATTAGCTACAAGCAAATATAATCTGAGCAAGATATAGATAAAGGTTCCTTGATCAGAGTTTACGCAAGTAGCTTACAAGATTTGGGAACATGTTCCTCAGAGGTGCCATGCGGTTCTGTCCACCATAGACCTGTCCAGAAGCAACATATATTTGAGTTTCTTTAGGATAACCCATGGCCCGAAGCAGCACAGCTACTTCACCAGGCTCAAGAGGGCATCGTCCTTCCTTGCGCTTTTGCAGGGCCAATGCCCACAAATGAGCACCATCCTGCCAGCCAAACAAACAGAAACGAAGATAAATATATCACAAATGCATGGTCACTTTTGGCTTTATAAGGATAATGATCATAAGCTAGGTAACCTTAAACCGGCGAGGCCATTCTTTCTTTCTGTATGCAGCCATGAGAGCTTTCTCTGACCTTGTTCCAACAAAATCACAGAATGATAGACCCACCATTCCCTTCTCAAATCTCAGGTGAAGAGCCCTAGTTTGACAAAACAATTTAAGCTCCATTACAAATCAGAAGAAACGATACAGCATGTTTAACAGCAGTTACAAGTACAATAACTCACATGAAAGGATTTGAACTACCAGTTCGGTTTCTCATCCTTGAAACAAGTTGATCAGCCATCTGCTCAATCTCGGGAAGGAACTTCAGAGCATGATAGTTGACCCTGCACCTCAGCCTGTTTATCTCTGGAGGAACATTGTCATACCTGAATGATACAGCGAGTAGTTTATCAGGTCAATACCAGTTAAAGGAAAATCAGGACAATTAGAGGAGTATGGAAATCTAGTTACCCAAGTCGATCGACAAAAGGTTTTAAAGACATTATCTTCTTCTCCTTGATGCGTGGCAAAACATTATCTATGTAGAAGTCTGCTGAAGCGTACTTGGGAATGTTCTTGACTGTGCGCCTGGCAGGCATCGTAGAAGCTTTAGAAACACAAATGCAAAACGTAACACTGTTGTAAATGAAATAGCAACTATATTCTCATGTTCAGCAACTACTTGGAACAACAAAAAAGTTCTTCCTATAAGAATGTAATCTAAGATTGCAAACTTGATCCTATTAGAATGTTTTACCCAATGATGACAAAATATGATTCAACAATCTCGCTTTCCATCTAGTCCTTCATGAAGCAATAAAGATCTATCAGACAGCGCTGATGGGGTTTCTATATCGTGAGAAAACAAAAGGGCTTTCAGCACAAAGTTGACAAGGTATAACATATTTGATACAAGTAAATGTGACGGATGAATTTTGGCTAGAGCTTGAAATTTGATAAAATTACAAGTAGGCAAAATGTTGTAACATTAGTACGCAGTAATATGGTTCATGTAAGATGAGTTTATGTGTATCTGACATCTGTTTAAATCAATTACCGATAAATGTAAGACTAAACACCAACAATTATAGTGTACAACTAACCATGAAGCTTATTAACTCTCTCTCATACACAGAATTACTTCGTATCAAGAAATCAAAAACTAAAGAAGTCATATGTGTCATCCCTTGTCATCCTATTACCTACCCCTTCCTGAGAATAGCTTCATTTCAAGAGATCAATTCCTAAAGAAGCCATATGTTTCGCCTCCTTGTAATCTAGCCTCTCCAATCAATAACTAAAGAAGCCATATATATCATTCATTGACATCTTGTTATACAGCGTATCTTACACTTCCGCAACTCAATTGGTCTCTTGTGAAATTATTTATTTATTAATTATTCATTAATCACTTCATTAATGCATTTGTGAAGGCTACTCACAATCTCCCGTCAAGCACATCCAACTATCTGGTCAAACATCTATTATTTCTTTATGTAGAAAGTATAAATGAGACAAGCAATAGATCTTTTATTTCCTTTTGATTCTCGGTACCTTGAAATATCCTCCTATTTTCACATTCAATGTCATCAGAAAAAACCACAGTGGACTAGTTGTCCATGCTGCTTTCAACTCAGTCCTAGGCTTATTCTCCAACTTGCCAATGCCTAACACAGTCTTGAAGTGTGTCCAAACGATATCCAGTAAAGGAGCACGGTACCGCCCAAAGCTGTGAGGCCACTCTAGAGTTCTCGTGTGATTTATGGTATCGACAAAGCTGATTCATGAGGCCAGGTCCATTTTGGTCATTCTCCTCACCACTTTGTCTCTTAGACTTCGGAGTAACTGAGATAATTTTAGAAAATCTTGACACAAATCCTGTAGCTGAGGTACCACATCGATTAGAGAATTTTTTGCTGGGAATAATTACTAATTCGATTTCTCATGGAGAGGCGGATTCTCATTTTCCAGAGGCCGTACTAAGGAGCCACACACTTGAGATCACACCCAATGCATGTTACCATTAAAGCAACATTGATGTTTAACTTGCTATACATACTCTTCACTTCCATTAACATACAAATGCCAAATCAAGCAGGTTTTCAAAAGGTACAAGTTCTTATATGGAAAGGATCGTTCAAAAACAAAAAATCAACTAGAAACCGAATACATCACTATCAGATCCAAATCCATATTCAGTATTTCCTACCTGAGTCCATGTAACATTAGAATTACATCACGCCAAAGGCGGGTGGGGAGTTTTTATGAGGTAAACTTTAATTTGTAGATCACCATGTTGATTAATTTTGTCAGGGAATTCATACTTAGGACTAGTTTGAAAATTTATTAGAAATGCTACCATGAAAATGAAATTAGCAGCCAAAAATTTTAATGTAAACAAGCTAAGGACCATACCTTATGCTTGTGAACAGCTCTGATTTGTCAGTAAACCACTCTGGGATATCTCGAACAATCCGCACATCAGCCTTCAGATAGTTAATAAAATGATCCACATCAAATATGTCCTCAAATTTCCTGCAAACATTGTTAACTCGTATCAAGAATAATCAATGTCTTACCAATCTTTTGTACAATACTCACTAAACAATGATTTTCTCTGGAATGCTTTTTTGCAACAAGTAACTGAATACAATAACCATAAACGTCAATTTTAAATTATGTGCAGTTTGACTAAAATCTCGTTATGGTGCAATATAAAATATTTACAACATCACATCCTTATGAGCAAAGAATAGCTTCATCAGTCAAATTTCCCTTACGTTTGGTCTTTCCATATCTGATCTTGCTTTAATACTGGCAAAATAAGGGTAGCATTCATAATTTTGGCCACTGCAACAGCATTGCATATCTGCAAAGAAATACACGACTGATTAAAGGGGTACAAATCCTTTGAAAAACACAACAGATTTCATAGATCTACAGATAACCTAGCAATTACAATAGACTGTTTGCAATACATTAACTGACTTGCAAAATAAGAAAAACTCAAACTTTACAGAGACAAATATATAAAGATGGCAGACAAAAGCATAGCATAGGACGTGAAACATACAGCGATCCTTTGCTGGTTTAGACCACCCTCAGCGTGTATGAATATATAACCGTTTGTTGCGTTCTCAGATGGAATATCTGCAAATACCAAGCTATATCACTATTTTGCAAACGAGGAAGAAAAAGGATAAGTGATCAGCTATTCGATTTGGACAAAGTATTCCAACAAGCTCAAGAGGTTTGTAGCCATCAATGATACATCTAACCCAAAGAGAGGTTTGATGAATAAATTTTGGCAAACAAGAGAGTATCAGGCAGAAACCTGTTACACCATTTTTTTCAACTACTTAAGTAATGCTACAAGTTTCATGAATGGGCAAACTAACTCGGCTTTCCCACTTCTCAATGACACACGACATACCAAAGCCTATTCGTAGAGTTCCACACCTTTGTATCAAGAATGACCTGCTAACTTACTCTACTCTAAATAGCTGTAATTCTATAAGAGTTTAGGTGGGAAACAACTAGAATTTTCAGGCTCCAGAATGTAATGATCTAATGAGAAAAACTCAAATGGAAGGCGAGAAGAAGAAAAAAGGTGCAGATAGATAGTACCAAAAAGACATAGATAACTACAAATTTAAAGAAAATTACACAAATACATAAGAGAAACCAAAATAGCGAATAATATTAATGGATGCCAAAGAAAGATATTATATGCTTATAAAAAAGATAAGGTGTTATAGCAATAATGGATAATTAGTTGAGAACACTCTTTACAAAGCAGAGGCGCACATCCAACGATGGGATTATACACAAGATAAGCACTGCTTATAATTTCAATCATGCTGTCTTTTAAATTTGGGCTTTCTGGGTTAGTTGTTACAAGGGAATGTAGAATGTTGTCCAACCTAGGATCCTGAACATCAACCACCAGCATAGACTAAAGAAGCTGTCATGCACAACGTTTCCACATTATGCTCCTCAAAGTGTTCCATATGAGACGCTCCCAGGGGTTAGCTTAATTGGCAAAGGTTGAATGACTTGTGTCTTAGGTCACAGGTTCAAGCTCTGCGAAGCAAACTAACTCTAGCATTTAAGTGGAGAAGGGTAGAGGGCTGGCCTCATCATTCGAGAGTTTCAAAGGCTGCACTTGGCCCAAAGGGTCAGCACAAGACGAATTTCTCGGTCATAAAAAAAGTGTTCAATATGAGACATAAGAAGCGGCTTAGGATCCAACAACTCAATACCAAAACAATGAGGAAATAAGCAGGAGCGCTGCAAGGGCAGTGCTAGAATACCTTTCAGAAAATGATGCTAGAGGAACTTCCCCTTTCATCAGTGTGAAAGAAAAAATGGAAAGCTCACCACTGACTGCAGTAAAAGCAGAAGGATTCTGCATTTTGTATAACCACTAATATAAAAATTTGAACACAAAATGGATTGAAAAAGCTAATGCTGGTAAGGGCATGGTACAAGAACGCCTTTGGAGCATGGCAAGCAATTCAAATCACATAGAAAGAAGTGAAACTGGAAAAAAAAGGGCTTCCAGCCCAAGAGAAAAATTTTGAAGAAATTGGACCATTTATTAAGATGTCAGGAAGGAGACGGAAGAGTAACTCTTGTTTGAAGACAAAAGAATAGTTGCACGTTAAGTAATTCAAGAACCAGTATTGGAGGGAGGGTTTTTTTAATAACCGAGAAATTCCTGAAGGCCAGTAGCGCAGGGTTAGAAATTCAGCAGATAATAGGCCTGCCCCTCTATCCTTCTCCATGGGAGGGAGGAATATTGCATTATAAGCATTCGAATCCATGTGATTTTTAAGAAGAAGGATCTCTCAAAGTTTTACAAGCAGCCCCTCTCTTTTTAGCAGGTTGTTAACAATAGTATTTGAAATCTCACTTACTAACCAAAGGAGGAAGGTTCAACTCATGCACATATCAGTCATAATTTCACTAACCAATATTTTCACACTTAACTCTCTATTAAATCTTTGAATTACCATTGGAGGAACTTTTACTTCTTTCTACTCTTAAAGTTTGATAAGTTCTCTGATCACTCCATGAACATCATAGAAGAGGACTCGTCAAAGTCTAATCCAATTGGCCTAATAAATCAAATTATTAACAACAAAAATAAATTAAATTAGTAACGGCAATATTCTTCAATTGCATAAGATGATACAACTTGCCATTTCTGAACGAAGTTCACCTTTTAGGTTGCATACCTTGTTCTTTTGTCCATTTCGGTAATTGAATGACATTTCGGTTCAAACAAGAACATCTGCCGCTTAACCTTGCTCTCACTTAAATATCAGGCTTCAGTCAGTTGCAAAGTTCGTCCAATATATTGTTTTATCTTTTTATCTTTTTATAAGATATTTGTACCTTGTACATAAAAGTCGGAGTGTAAACCTTAAAGATCCTTTTTTTCTCCTTTTTCCTAGCACCATCACCTCCAGGAAGAAGGGAAAGTATGAGGTAAATCCTCTAAACTCATAAACCTAAAGAAGGGAGGAGTATATGTACCAAATTCCCCGACCAGAAGATATGACAAGGCAAACATACAGATCTAGATTTAAAGAGCATAAGAATACCTGATATTAGTCCCTCACGTCGCTCCGCACAAGGCTTCCATGAGGTTGTTGATGAATAAGGATTCTCCCACAAGGAAGGAGACTCTTTCACCTGATTAAAGTAGACAGATTGGACGTTGACTATATTAGGATGTAGTAACAAACAGCAAGTACGTCTTTCAAGAACTCACCCGTGGACACTGAAGAGTTATACCATCCTTTTTGCACAAATATGGGGCATTCTACAAAGAAAAATAACATAAACAATGCTTTAAAAACTGAATTTGCTAGAATCAAAGAACATTAAATAGAAAAGTACATCACACATTCTCTCAACAATATATTTTTTAACCAAATCAAAAAGACATCGTAGCAAACACACAAAACAATTAATAGTCCCGATGACAAACTCTTTAATCTAAAAAGCACTATCTAATCAATTTAATATCATAACCTTCCCTTTTATTTCAGATTATATGATTGAAATCTATAACCTATTTCATACTTATGGGAAAAGAAATATTAATGGGGAAAGAGGTAGCTATGCACGTAACCATTGACAGCTGATGCTGAAAACTATGTGCTTCAATTTACGTATAAAAAGAAACTATGAGCTTTAATTATCACCACCCTCAAGAACATCGTTACTATCCGTAGCCAGAGAAGCATAGGCAATCAGCCTCCAAATCCCAGATTCTTTTAAGTTTAATACTCTCTCATCTTCTGACATGTGATGAAGCGAATGATGGTAAACAAACCAACCTTGAGATAAATACAAGGTTTACTAATACAGAGCACTTCCAGTATCCAGATTTAGCTGCATCAATCTGGTCACTCTAATATTCACTACCCAGAACAAACTATTATATTAACTACATTTCCATTCCGAAGATAGAACTACAACAACAACAACGACGACCCGGGAAGGTAGTGTGTACGCAGACCTTACCCCTACCCTGGGAGCGAAGATAGAACTGTTAATTCCATAAGATTTCTCTCTTGATAGGAATCCGAGATGTCAAATTTAGCAAATCTAATTTAGGATCTTCAAGTACTTAATACTAACTAATTATTCGTACATATAAAATCAGAAGTAACAAGCTTTTTGTTCATATGATTCAATACCACAAACGAAATCTTTTATATGATGAATGTCAAGGAAGAAAGATGCTTAAATGGTCGATTGATATCAGAGATAATATAAAGCAAACTCCAGCTATATGACATGTTAGTTTTAATATAAGAACAGCTCTAAAAGATTGGCTCGCAATTACCAAATTATGGAATTACTTAAACATACTATGGAAGTTAAGTTATTAACTTGACCAATATTCATCAAAAGGGATTCCCCTATTATCTCAAGTCGATGCACATTTTCTCTGGTAAACATTTATTGGAAGTCAAAGTACTAACTTGACCAACAGTGATCAAAATCACTTCCTATTATCTCTATTTGCTTCAAATTGACTAATCATTAAACAAGTTGAAGTCAGCTGTATGAATCCTCTATTCCATTCCGTTCTATTCATATCAGGGGCGGATTTAGAGAGGCGGAAGGGTGTTCACCTGAACTCCCTTTGCCGAAAAATTACACTATACATGTAAGCCAAAATCTGTTTTTTACCTCTATTTATTATGTTTTGAATCCCCTTGACACAGCCTAAAAACATAGCTTAGTGTCAAGGGGTTCAAAACTGTAAGGTGGTTCTATTCCCACGAGCTACCACTCTTTCAACTTTTTCATTTTTTTTAACCTTCTTCGGGGTAATCCTGCCTCCACCACTGATTCAGAATCATTCATTACTGGTAAGTAATTTGTCAATCAAGGCAAATCACGTGTTCTCTAAAATACATACACTTTCGCTATATCTCACGCTTGGTTCCTACCCGAACCTAATGTGAGCATAACAGCAACATCTAAGCTTTATCCAAACTAGAACAGTATATATGACTATGCGTGTGAGAGTGTTTGTTTTGAAATTGATAGAATGAAGGCTTACCAATCGATGAACAACAGAGGAAATGGCCACGAGGAGCGAAAGTATGATAACGACGAGTAGAAAAAGCGAGATCTTTGAATTGTGAGGATGAGACCTCGAGTCATCAGGGAAGAAGAAAGGGAAAAGAGGTTGGAGATGTGAAGAGAAGAGTGAACGGAACCGATCTCGAGGATAATAACGGCCACGGTAATCGTCATCGTCATCGTCAACGTTAGGAGCCCCGTTGTTGTCAGGAACCAAAGGAGATGAAGAAGCTACGACGTCGTCTCGCTTCCTAGGTGACGCCGTTACTCGGTTTCCGATCGAGCTTGAGTGGCGTAGCTCCACCATTGCTCGCTTCGGACTGAACGCCAGTTTGCTTCGCCGGTCTCCGGCGAGCAGTTAAAATTTAACAAAGTAAATGAGAATGTTCTAGAATTTGGCTCCGCAAACGGCTATGGCTCTTGGGTTGGTCAGTTACTGTGTCTGTGAGAGAGAGTGTGTGTTCTGAGTTCCAGATCGGTGATCTCTTGCCTCCTTTTTTTTTTCTTTCTCTTTTTTCCTAAATTTCTTACCTTGTTAGAAGAGTGTGTGTTTTGACGGGTAAATGTTTCACATAAAGCCCTTGATATTTAGAAAAGTGAGATCTAACCCCTTAAATGTGGTGAAGTTGCAGAAATGCTCATTTAATCATCTCCTTCTGGTTTGACCTGCGGTTCAACGCCTCAAAAAGAGAATATAGGCATTTCCTTTAATTTTTTTAATCTAAAGTATTTCACTTTAATGACTCAACTTTTGGACAATCGAAATAAAATAAAATTTTAATAAGTTTTATACTTGTTTGACCAAAAAGTATTAAGATTTTTGTTAAACTAATCAACTGAGATGATAATGGGCAAATCCTAGTTAAAAATAATAAATTCTAGATCTTAGATTAATAGATGTCAGTAATATAAAACTGCATTCAAGGTTATTAAATACCAAGGGGGTTGTTTAATAATTATGAATGAATGAATGAATAATGGCAAGAAATGTAAATATGAAGAATGATTCACCTAAACATTGAATGATGCGGATGATTCTTTCTTCAGACAACAACGTGTGATAACCAAATATAAGAATAAACAAAGTGTTCTTGGATCGTGTGAGTGGAAAGGTAGAATAAACAACAAGAGTCAACTTCTTACAAGTGTTCTTGTCAGAAAAATGAAATCAATCCCCTTTTTGCTTCCTATCTCTTGCTACTTATATGGGATATTCCTAGAAAACCCTAAAAAGTACAGCCATGGGAATATTCGATTGAATATTCCTTTTGGTAATCCCAAGACTATTCTAGTTGTTACTCCTATGCTTCTCTATTCGACCTCAGTCTTGATATCTTGCTTGGTGACTCCTCGTTATTGGGCCCTGCTCGACCTCGGCCATAACTTATACACTTGTTCATTCACATTCGCATATCTTAGTCGGATTTTGACCCATACAGTTAGTCCCTCCGCTTATTGAGGTCGTCTTCTGGTCGACCTCAATGAGCGGACTTTATCACCAACAATTCTGGAGAAATTCCGACGTGATGGCCGAGCAGAAGTGATTATCGTCGAGATGGTGACGTGTCGTTCCGAGGGTTGTGGTCAATAATGTAAGTACAGGATGATGTCATAGCAACATGCATCATCATTGCACATCTTCTTGATGTGTAGCATCGTTTCTCGAGCCTTTGTCGCTTCGATTCTAGGGCCACTAACGGTTATTTGCACCGGTTCGGGCACCCCGGTTGCCTATAAATAGGAGGAAAGCTACTCAATAAAACTTTCGCATTTTCTAGCTTCTTCACCTCTGCATTTAGCTTCTTATTCTTCTTCATGTATTCTTTCTCTCTATATATTCCTCCGTAAACACCCTTTCTCTACTTCCGGCTCCATCGCACCCACCCTATCGGAAAATGACTAACACGATTCCCAACTCTGAGACAGTCTCCGACCCTACTCCATTCTCGGTGGACATGCCTTCAAGTGGCGGAGAACTCATGGTTATGGAGGACGAAAGCTTCCCCACCGTGGAGGAGGTCGTTCCCCGTAACTCAACTTCCAGGTCCGACTTCTCTAAGGATCCTTCCCACGACCCCGAGCCTGCGAGGTCTGAGATGGAGGCGAAACATCTTGCCGCCCTTAGGGCCAAATATGGCATTCCCGCTCATGTCGACCTGATACCGGGTGAGGATGAAGTGATTCAAATTCACCGGCCCGGGTACTGTGCGTTTTACGCCTACCCATTCCAAGTGGGCTATTCTCCTCCCCTTTCTCCATTGGCAGAGGAGTTCTGCCGTTACTACGGCGTCTTCCCGGCAGAACTTTCCCCTACCTTTACAAGGTATTTCTCATGTTGACGAAGTTCGTGGAGCTGGATGGCTGTGAAGTCTCTATACGCCACCTGCTGCATCTTTTTGCACCGAACTTCTACAGGGGCACAATGATTCACCTTCGCCACCGCAGAACCAAAGGGCTGGTGGCGGGAATAGACGACAAGAAGAATCGCCAGTTCTGGTTCAACTATTTATTCATCATAATCGAGCACGTGGTGGCGAACCCAAGCGGGTTTCCTGAGTAGTGCAATTTTGCTCGTAAGTATTTTGTCATTTGAAGTACGCTCACTCACTTTTCTTCGTGTTTCACGTTTCGTGACTTGTTTCTTCTCTTTTTTTTGTAGTTGAGAGACATCCACCTTATGTGGTCGCCGATATCAGCGAGTGGGTTGCCCGTTTTCTCCCTATACTGTGGGGATTAGTGATTTGGCGTCCTTCAACAAGAGGTTCGGGACCAAGCCCTCGACCGATAAGTTAGATTTCTGCTTTGTAATCATTTCGCCCTTGTTATAGCCTATTTTTTTTATGGGTCCCTTTTTGTGTTAGGTCGAAAGGCTTCCAAGAAGGCGAAGGCTCACGTTCCTGCATTCCATTAGGCGGTTGCCTCGGCTGGGATGTAGTTCGTACTGGCTGAGTCTTTGTAGAACACTTCCTCCCAAACTCCGGTGTTGGGCGAACCCAAACGTCAAACGACCGTTCCACCAGCGGAGACTCTGGCTTGCCCGATACTTCACCTGTTGGACGAGTCTTCTCTTGGAAAAGAGGAGACGACGTCATTGAAAAGGCAAAGAGTAGAGGTTGCAGTCGTGCCTGAGCGGCCAATCATTCTAGACATAGATTCGGCGGATCGTTCAGTCACGAGAACTGTTCCTCAGCCAGAGGTTCTCGCAGAAGAGAGGCCTTTAGAGGCAGTGGAGGGCATTGTGGAAGGAGGACGACCAGACACTATCGAGGTCGGCTCATCGTCTGCAGGTGGAAGAGGCAAAATTATTGTTATGGAAGACGATGGATCTGGCTCTGACATTGACCCTGAGGAAGTGCGTACCTTCGAAGAGAGGTTCACTCGAGAAGAAGTAAGGACTGAGGGGTCTACTCGAAATATTATCATCCTGGTGGACTTCAACCTGCTAGTCAATTCGAAGCGGGTGGTTCCTGCTTTGGCTCCTTTATGCACGGACCTCGAGAATAGGACGCTACAAACGTGGAAGGATGCGGGCTTGTGGGCATTTTCGGGATGGCCATGCTGGTAAGTTCCTTTTCCATGCTTTAACTTCATTCTTTTCTTCACGTTATCTGCCTTTGCTGATCTTTATTTTTTTGTTTATCAGACTCTTATTTTAGAGATTGAGAGTGCCCATCATGAAGAGAAGATGGCGGCTCTATATAAGAGGATGGAATCTAAATATAGGGAATACCGTACCAAGCACCGAGCGCTGATCAGCATACTCGGCGAGGACGGTCAGTTCCATACTCTCCGGGATGAGATAAAGCAAAAAGATGAGGAGTTGAGGGAGAAGGATGGTGAGCTTGTGAGGGCCATTGGCAGGTGCAACGTGCTCGAGGGACGTTGAGAGATAAAGATGACGAGATCGAGGTGAGAAAGGGAGTAATGGCCGATAATGTTGATCTCCAGGCTCAGGTGGCGTCCTTATGAATCGAGCTTGAGCAGATTGAAGGGATGTTGTGGAGGAGGCAATTTCACTAGCGTGTACCCTCCACGTCTTCAGATCTGAGGGGGTTAGTGAAGCAGAAACATCGGTGCTTAAAGAAGCGAGGCTTGAGGAGCGGATAGGTGGTTTAGAGGCAGAGGTCACAGATCTGAACGAGCAGATTGTCGTCCTAAAAGCTGAGAAGGCGTAGCAACAGGCCCAGTTATCTACCTCGCATGCTTCCACTTATCCTAGTGTGTCATGGGACTTGTATGATAAGTGGGTTCATGCTGAGGCCCACCTTGATATATAGGGCTTTGATGACGGTCGGGAAGGCTTCTGAGGCGGAATTCGAGGATGCTCGTATTAAGGCACGTGCATCTCGTGACGCCTGTGGCTACGACCCCGACACACCCGACATGGATAATGAGGATGGCTTGGACGGGCTCAAGCCGGGTGCTTGGTATGACGATGAGTACTCCGGTGGCGAGGGTGATGGTGGAGTTGCGGCCGAGTAGTGTGCTTGTATGCTTGTCTTTGTATTTTTTTGTTCTTTTCTTTTTTGTTTTGCGGGCACTTGCTTGGTTGCTGTAATGATGAATTTTTGGAATGATAATACTTTTGTTGTCTCTTCTTGAACTTCTTATTTTTTCTTTGAATGTTTTTCTCAGTCGACTGCCTTGGTCGTGATTTCACTCAGATCAACCATAGGTTGGGCTAGTTCGAGGTTGAATGTTGATTTGTAATTTTACTCGAACGAGGTCGAATCATAATTTGATTCGAGTGAGGTCGAATGTAAGTTGGTTCGAGCGATGTCGAATGTAGACTTTTAAAATTAATTCGAACGAGGTCGAATGTAAGTCGATTCGAGCGAGGTCGAATTTAGACTTTTAAAATAATTCGAACGAGGTTGAATGTAAGTCGATTTGAACGATGTCAAATATAGTCTTGAAAAATAATTCGAACGAGGTCGAATGTAAGTCGATTCGAATGAGGTCGAATGTAGACTTGAAAAATAATTCGAACGAGGTCGAATGTAAGTCGATTCGAACGAGGTCGAATGTAAGTCGATTCGAACGAGGTCGAATGTAGACTTGAAAAATAATTCGAACGATGTCGAATGTAAGTCGATTCGAGCGAGGTTGAATATAGACTTGAAAAATAATTCGAACAAGGTCGAATGTAAGTCGATTCGAACGAGGTCAAATATGGACTTGAAAAATAATTCGAACGAGGTCGAATGTAAGTCGATTCGAACGAGGTCAAAGGTAGACTTGAAAAATAATTCGAATAAGGTTGAATGTAAATCGATTCGAGCAAGTTCGAATGTAGACTTGAAAAATAATTCGAATAAGGTCGAATGTAAGCCAATTCGAGCAAGGTCGAATATACATTTCCTGCATTGTCATAGTGTGTAAACTTGGTGGAGGCATGTAGAAACATCATATGTTTGCATATATTTCTTTGTTTACACATTCATTGGAGAGGTTTACATGTTTCTGCTCTGTTCGTACATACATTAGAGAAGTCTCAGTCCATCTAGTCCCTTCATGTGCCAGCCTGGAGACATTGTTGAGAGGTTGGGCGATGAATCAATACTTAAACTTTGAGATGTCCTCTTCGTTGCCTCATTAAAAACCTCCTCGAGAAAACCCAATTGGGACAAAACCCGGGTGAGGGAAAAAGAGTACAACTTGGACGACTTTGAGCTTGTTGTTTTTGGGATACAATTCTTATGTAAGCCATGTCTCTTCATTCTTCAGTTTCGTCGAGATCTTGCCTTCTATTTTGATTGTTGCTTGCCCCGCTTTCATTTGAGTATCTTAGGCTCGGCTCTATGATCTCGACCGGTATCATAACATCGGTCCCATAGACTAGTGAGTATGGAGTTTCCCCTATGCTCGTCCTTGGCGTGGTGCGATAGGCCCATAACGCTTCTGGTAGCACCTCCGGCCATAGTCCCTTGGCGTTTTCCAGTTTCTTTTTCGTGATGTTCAATATCGTTTTGTTGGATAATTCAGAATTACCGTTGGCGACGGGATGTTATGGCGTGGAGAGTATTCTTTTGATGTGCCACTTCTCGAAGAATTCAGCGACTTTTTCCCCAGTGAATTGAGGTCACAACTGATTTCCTTGGGAATGTCGAAACGGCATAAAATGTTCCTCCATATAAAGGCGATCACTTCTTGTTCGTGTATTTGAGTGAATACACCTACTTCTACCCATTTAGAGAAGTAATCAGTTAAAACCAAAAGAAATCGGACGTTACCTCGTCCTGCGGGAAGTGTGCCAACAATATCCATCCCCCATTTGATGAAGGGTCACAACGACATGACTGAGTGGAAGTGTTCGCCCGCTTGATGGATCATGGGAGTGTACTTTTGGCATGGTTCACACTTTTTAACAAAATCAGCTACTTCCTTTTTCATTGTGGGCCAGTAGTAGCCTGCTCGTATGAGACACCTGACTAGGGCTCGATTACTGGTGTGGGCTCCACAATGGCCCTCGTGGACCTCTTATAGTACACGCCTTGTTTGGTTTTGTCCCAGGCATTTTGCTAAAGAGCCGCCATATGTTCTCTTATATAGGTCTTTGTTGATGATATTGTACCTGACTGCTTGCATTCAAATCTTTTTGGCCTCTTTTTTGTCATGTGGGAGCACGCCGTCTTATAGGCAGGCGATAATACGGTTGTGCCAGTCCTAAGTAAGTTTAATAGTGTGTACCTCAATTTGGTCGATGATTGAGTGTAGGAGTGCGACTACGTTCTCTTTTCCATTTATGTTCCTGGTAGTCTCCGCCAATTTGGCGAGACCGTCTGCCTCGATGTTCTGCGCTCGAGGTATCTGGTCGAGTTGGCATTCATCGAACTCGGGCAACAACTTGCATATTTTGGCCTGATATTTTTGTTGCCTTTGTTCTTTGATTTGGAAAGTCCCTGTGACTTGATTGATGACGGGTTGTGAGTCGCATCGGAGGACGACCCGTTGTGCTCCGTATTTGAGGGCTAGTTTTAATCCTGCAATCACGGCCTCATACTCGGCCTCATTGTTAGTCATATCAGGACATCGTATGGACTGGAAAATTACTTCGCCTATCGGGACCTCGAGTACGAGTCCCAGTCCAGATCGTGACGCGTTAGAGGCGCCATCGGTGTATAGAACCCATAGGTCGTCTAACTTGGGAGAAGTACTAGTGGTTTCCCTTTCGACCTCAGCATTATTTTAGCATTAAAGTCGGCAACAAAGTCAACGAGTACTTGTGACTTTATCATTGTTCGCGACTGATATATTATATCGTGCTTGCTTAACTCGATGGCCCATTTAGCCAACCTGCCTGACAACTCGGGTTTATGTAGGATACTCCTCAGGGGAAAGGTCATGACCAACGAGATGGGGTGACATTGGAAATAAGGTCTAAGCTTTCGTGAAGCTACGACTAAAGCCAGGGCCAGCTTTTCGAGATGTGGGTACCTCGTTTCGGCGCCGATCAAAGTTTTGCTAATGTAATAGATTGGAGACTGCGTACCTTTCTTTTACGGACCAAGACTGCACCCACCGCAATGTCGAACATAGTCAGGTAGATTAGGAGGCGTTCTCCAGGTTCCGCCTTAGCAAGTAACGGGGAAGAGGACAATTATGCTTTTAATTCTCTTAGGGCGTTAACACACTCTGAATTCCATTGGAGTCCGTTGTCCTTTTTGAGTACACCAAAGAATTTGTGGCATCTATCAGAGGATCGTGAGATGAACCTCGATAGGGCGGCTATACGACCAGTCATCTTTTGCACCTGCTTCTTGCTGGTCAAATTTTTAGGTATTCCCTCTATAGCCTTGATTTGGACGGGTTTAACCTCATTTCCTCTCTACGACACCAAAAAGTCGCGGAACGTCCCTGAGGTCACGTCAAAGTCGCATTTCTCAGGATTCAGTTTCATGCCATACCTCCTAAGTATGTTGAAGGCCTCCCTCATATGGTCGATATGATCTTCTTTTCTTTTCGACTTGACCAACATGTCATCTATATATACCTCCATCATTTTGCCGAGCTGCTCTTTGAACATTTCGGTTACTAGCCTCTGATTGGTTGCCCTGCGTTTTTCAATCCGAATGACATGACTCTGTAGTAGTACGTCCCTTGGTGGGTGATGAAAATGGTTTTTTCCTGGTCTTCCTCCTCCATGAGGATTTGGTTGCAACATGAGTAGGCGTCCAAGAAACTTAACAGCTCGTGCCCCGTTGTTACGTCGATGAGCTGATCAATATGAGGCAATGTGAATGAATCTTTCGGGCAGGCCTTGTTCAGATCTGCGAAGTCCACGCACATGCGCCATTTCCTGTTTTTCTTTTTCACCATGACCCCACGTTGGCGACCCATTGACATTACTTTGACTCCCTGATAAACCGTTTGCGAGCAATTTCTCCACCTCTTCACGGGCGACATCATTTATTGCGGCACTGAATTTTCTTCTGATCTGCCATACCGATGGGTAGAGTGGGTCGACATTCAACTTGTGTGTTGCTATTTCCTTCGGGATGCCTGCCATATCTACATGGGAGAAGGCAAACAAGTCTACGTTGTCAGTTAAAAATTTATGGAATTTACCTGGTTCCTAGAGTTTGTGGCTGATGTAAGCTTTTTATTGTGATCGCCTTTATCCAACTGAAGGGGATCGAGGTCTTCTATAGTTGATCTAGTGGCTTCCATGATGTCGGGGTCTTTGATGATATCTTTTGTTTCATCACCGTCTGACCTCGACCTCGCTAATTGCTACGCTTCTGCGCCTTTGCCTTTCAATTGTTGAGTGTATGTAAAGTCTTGGGCGATGCAATAGCATTCTTGGGTTGTGCGTTGCTCGCCACAAATGCTGAATACACCTCACGTGGTGGGAAACTTAATGATCTGGTATAGGCTGGACGGATGGCCCTCATGGCGTGTATCCAGGGCCGTACTATGATGGCGTTGTACGCTGTGTCTTGATTCATGATGTGAAACATTGTTTCCAGGGTGATATCATTGGCCAGAATGGGTAGTGTGATCTCTCTGAAGGTTCGCTCAACTGCATTGTTAAAATGTGTTAATGTTATGCAGCATGATACTATCTTATCCTCGAGTCTCATCTGTGCGAGAACTCTAGGGTGGATAATACACGCGCCGCTTCCATCATCTACCATAATCTATTTTACATTAGTATCTAAAATTCATAAAGTAATAACAAGAGCATCATAGTGAGGAAATGCCAAATCGTGGGTATCTGACTTATCGAAGATGATACTTTCTTTGAGGTCGTCATACTGTTCATGGGTGATCGACCGCTTCAACTTGTGAGTGGTTGTGAATTTCACGTGATTGATTATTGCGTCGTCGCCTCCGCCGATAATCATCTGGATGGTGCGGGTTGCAGAGGGTGGTTTCAGGGGGCTTGATGTTGTTCCCGCCCACGAGCGAAATTGGCTTTTCCTCGGTCGCTCATAATCTCCCTCAAATTCCCTTGGTGGAGCATGTTTACTACCTTTTGCTTCAAGGCGATATAGTCCTCGGTCTTATGGACTCGCTCTTGATGGAATTCACAGAGGGCATTCGACTTTCTGGTGTTTGGGTCGTACTTCATCTTTTGCGTCATTTCACCTTAGGGCCGAGCTTCTATAGGGCATAGACTATCTCTAAAGGAGAAACACAAAAATTATGAGCAGATAACAGTGGAGGAATACCTCTTTCATTTTGGTGAGTCCCTATTTGCGGCCTACATGGGCCATCACCACGGGGGGGGGGGGGGGGGGGGGGGGGGGGGGGGGGGGGGGGGGGGGGGGGGGGGGGGTATGACGGCAGTTCTGATGTATGGCTTGTGTCTTTCGTGATTGAGGTGAGGACCTACATAGTCCCTTCGGCTGTCGTTTCGACGGACTTTTCTTGACTCCATTTGGACCGACGTCAACCGCTAGACTGGTCCGTTATGGTCGTTCTCTTCCTCTCTCACCTCGGCACAATAAGCATTGTGTATTTCTTCCCAGGTAGTGGGGGGCATTTCATGAGTCTTCTCAATAGTTTTCTAGTCGCCCTCGACCCGCTCCTATTCAGCCCATTCTTGAAGGCTGCTACTACCATTCCCTCTGACACGTTTGGAAGGGTCATTCTCACTCTGTTGAACCGGGCGAGGAAGTCCCTGAGTCCTTCATCCGGTGACTGTTTAATGGCGAATATGTCATTCACCCTGGCTTCTGCTTTCTTGGCCCCGTCATGGGCACGAACTTGTAGGCCATTTCTTCAAATGTTTCTATGGAACATGCTGGTAGTTGTGAGTACCATGTCAGGGCTCCCCCGGTTAGAGTTTCGCCAAACTTCTTCAGCAGTACCGACGACACTTGTTCTTTAGTGAACTTGTTGCCTTTCACTGCGGTGACGTAGTGGATGATGTGATCTTCAGGGTTCGTTGTGCCATCATATATTTTTAAGTATGGAGTCATCTTGAATGTTTTGGGTATAACATGTGATGCAGCCTCATCGCTATATGGTTGTTCCACAAACTGGCAGACATCCCGTTTTGTCAGAAGTTTCGGGGCGCCTGGTATCTTATCAACCCTCTCTTGGTGTTCCCCCATTTGGTCACAGAGTGCTTTATTCTCGTTCTCCATTTCCTCCATTTTCTTAGAATGGAAGTGAGGGCTTCATTACCTGCATAATTAACAGTGTGAGTGGTACATGTTGGAGGAAGAGTTTGTTGCTCGTTGGTTGTCGTTGTGATGTCGACTCGTGCATCATTTCTACTTTTCCCTTGAGCGGGTTTGTCGAGTATAATGTTTAGTGTACGCGTCAGCCATGCCTCTACTGGTGTTGCTTTTTTTTTCATGGACGTAGAGGCTCCTTTCCCATAAGAGGCGGTAACGCTGTCATGAGAGGTGGTGAATAACTTCGCCTAGGTGAAACACTTGGCGTCACATTCTCCTCGTCATCTCCGTTGACCTCATTGATGGTTATTAGTAGGTTAGCAGTGAGGCATGCTACTGCCTTCAATCTTTCTTCTCCATTTCATGCCATGTTAGGTCGTGCAAGCAGGAAAAAGAAAGTTCTGTTGTTGTTTTTTTCTTAGATCTAGAAGAAACTAAAGTTTTAACTAGAATTTCCCACAGACGGCGCCAAATTGTTTGACCAAAAATTATTAAGCTTTTTGTTAAACTAATCAAATGAGATGATAATGGGAAAATCCTAGTTAAAAATAATAAATCTTAGATCTAAGATTAATAAGTGGTGCATCTTTTGATTCTGCTGTACTCGTCTGGACCTAGTCCACACACTAGCCACTTTTTGGCCTTTCCATTCTTCTCCCATTTATTCAAATCCTCAGCAGTGCAGTCAACTCTAGTCTTTGGTACATCTATACCTTCTGCAGTCTTCATCATGGTAGCTAGAGGACCATCAGTGACTATGTCCTAGAGTTCATAGTCTTCCCCAATCAGGTGGTCCTTCATCCTGTTTTTCCACCAAGAGTAATACTGGCCACTGAAGAGTGGTGGCCTTGCAGTTGATTGACCCTCCCAGTTTCCAGGTGGTGCACTCATCTTGATCTTCTCCAAGGTGCTAGCCTTTCAAGGATAACCTGCTCTGATACCAATTGATGTTTTAGACGTCAATATCACACAAGAATATAGGTTAATTTCTGTGGTATCCAATTTTTTGAGTGTTGTCTCTCTAGAAGAATCTGGTTCTTCTTGTTGTTCCAACTTCTACTGTTGTGGAATAATAAAAGCAGTACAGTAAAAACACAGAAATTTTTACGTGGAAAACACCTGGCTCAAAAGGTGAAAAAACCATGACCTACTCCTCAGTAGGATTTGCTCAAACTCTTCACTAAAACTCTGAGTCAAACGGACTTACAAAATAAACTCTTTTATAATCCTAGGACTAACTCTAATCCCTTCGTAGTAACTAGCCTCTTGCTAATTTCTACAAGCTTCAAGTTAACTCTAACTTGAACAATGTGTACCTATTGCAATTGTTTCTATGAAAGCTGGAAAGATAAAATATTAAATCGCCTACTACAACCAACTAGACTCAATGACAAACAAATGGAACTGGTTCTTCTAGCTGGTCTGTAGCCTTTGTATCGCACAGTAATTCTGCTTGCAAAATCTCTGGAAATTTTTCTTTCAGTTCTTGATTCACTTCTGCACTTGTGCGTTCTTAATTCAATCAAGAATACTTCAATCATTTATAGAGTCAGTTGTTGAGTTTTTCGTTCAGTTCTGGTACAACTCTACCTAGGAGAAAGAGTTCGTATCAAACTCAACTTCCTTCCTTCGCTATTGTCCTTGCTGAATTCAACTTCTATTCTCTTATCAATTTGCAATATTTTCGCATTAGAATACACTCTCCTCGTTCATTGATACTTCACAATCGCATTCATCTCCTATGCATATACGGTTCATGTGCCAATGCGTTAGGTCAAGTATGTGTGCTCTGATTGACCTGGTTCAACTAATCAGACATTTGTCAATCTTCAAAACTATGCAGTGACTTGGGTCAACAACATGTAACACCTATTGCACAGTTGAATGCCTCTTTTTCCAAGGTTATCTTGACTCAAATAAGCTTGCCAAAGGGTTGTCCCCGTTTAAATATGCATGTGCATATCTGAAGTAACAAAAGATGGGAGTAAAAAGAGTCAAATACTAAAATTGTTATGAAGATAAGATCTAAATGTGTGCAATGTTTGTAGGTTGTTTAATCACTAAACTACTCTAGTGCCTTGTCGTTGGCCGTATTTTATATAGTGATGATTGAAGGGAAATTTTATCTGATTTGGAATTAACTCTTTCTTTTGTTTGGTTTATAAAACAATAATTTAAGAAGTTGATGTCAGAAGTAACCACATTTTCTAACGATACATGGATTCATGTATAAGTGTTGCATTTAGATAAGTTCCTTGAGTTGAGATACAATGTATGCAAGTGTTTAGATTCTCTTATTTTTGTCGTGTCGTTATTCTAAATTTTAATATGCTAGCTTCAGGGTTTAGGAGCTCGCGAGCATTTCACTTAAATGAAGGGATTGGGCACATGGAGAAATGCAAGCACTGTGTAGTCTATTTGTTCAATATTTCTGTCTTAGAACTAGCATTCATTCACAAAGTGACTAAAATGATTATGTTGAACATTAGCCATTTCTCGTCCTTGGTAACGGCTCATTGGATGTACGAGATATTAGACATACTAGTCAGTCATTGGTGCTCTTTTTTTGGATTCACCCCTCCAATTGAAGGGCCAAAAGCTAAGTGGTGCATGGAGAGTGGAGAACTATAGGGCCCGAAGGGATATGAAGCTGAAAGGTAGGGTGTGTACCAGGTCATGGGTATCTAGCAAGCTAAAAAAAGGAGGCTAGGAGCTTTTTGTTCTTGGAAGTAAGTGTACCTTTTTCCTAGTTTTTCTTACTAAAGATCACGAGTTACTCATGTTGTTGGAATAAGACCTAGAAAGGATTATCTTGTTCATAGTTTTACTCTAAAATATTAGAGGCAACAAAAAGCATGGTGTCCAAGAACAAAACTAGACATCGGGTGAAGAATTTCTCCAAAAATGGCATCTAATGTTATCCACAACACTGAGCAAAAGAAAAATGATATATTGGGAAAAAATATCTGTGCACTCAGCTGTTTTCTTTAGCTGACCGATTCAATCTTTTTTGTCTCACTCTAATTGGGAACAAGCTTAATAGTAGAGCATGAAAATATTGGGGAAATTAAGTTCTGTAGAAATTTTTGAGCTTCAGTCTGTAGAAAGATTTCTACTTAACCTTTTTAATATAAACAACATTTTATAGCATATGCACATGGATTTAGAGGGAATACTGTGAAGCTTTGACTCCCCGTTTATAAGAAAGGTGTAAAAGGGAAAAAAACGTAGGTATTGCTAATCTCAAACTTGATGATAAGTTCTTGCATCTATTGCCATCCTTTTGGCATTGCTTGCTTTCCCTTGTTTTTTCAATTTTTGTGATTTGTGCCATGTATGGAGCTTCATGTTTGTTGCCAACTCCATCCACAATTGCCTAAGCAAACTGCACTTAAGATGTTTGCCATTTGCAGATGAAATCTACTCACATTTAATTGTAAAATTATATTTTGAGTCGTGAAAAGTCATTTTATGACTCAAAATTCTTCTCCCGGAGGGAAAAATAAGATAAACATTTATTTTTTGTTCACATTTAGTGGGTTTTGAAGCATTTTTTATTGAGACTCTTAGCTACTATATAGCTTTGCATGATTCTTTGTATTTTCAATTTTTTTCGCCACCACTCTTTTTCTTATTATATAAAGTAAAACACTTTTCTCACATTGCCAGTTTCCTATATGTGACCATTCAAAACTGCTTTCATTTGTAAATTGACGGCCATGACTGCTCTGCCTGCAGGGGTTTATAAAGGAGGATGTTCCAGTAGAGTTTCTTTATCAACTTTCTATACTTGGTTGGATGATCGCTATTGAATCACCATTTTCTTGCACCTTCTTACGTGGACTACACCTTTGAGAATAATATTTTGATTTTTATGAGATTTCTCTCCTTGATGTAGAATTTTGGCAAGTGTTAATAGAAGATCATTGCTAGTTTGTTACATAGTGTCTTTTCTTTTTCCTTCTTGGGACTAATGCTTAATTCGTCAAATTAGATTGCAAAGAATGAAGCCAGTGGTGTACGAGAATTCATGAATCGCCATAGACAAATCTGATGAGGAAAAGTAGCTGGAGAGACTGTGTATTAATATAAAAATAATGAAAAAGTTACCTTGATGCCAAAAATTATTAGTTATATTGTGTATCTTCTTCTAGCGTGTAGTATGGCGTTTGATCAATGATTTTGATGTTAGAATTGACATTTTTTCGTGAAAAGAAGAAATTCGCAACACCAGCACGACACTCATCAATTCAGTATGAATTCAGTGCTTTTTATTATTTTTCAGTGTGCCAAAAGATAAAGTACTAATAATAAACGTAACATAGGTATGTTTTAAGTTTGTTTCTTCTTTTATTCGACGTAGCAATGCATTTATTTCGATGTTCTCTAGAGCAAAAACCTAAAGGTCATTTGGTAGTTGGTTATATGGTAAGTTATTCATGTTTTAGGAGTATCATGCTTGGTATTCTTTAGTTTCTTTGTACAACAATCAACATAACTAATATTATATTTTAATTGGGGGTATAAGTAATACATGGATAAGTTATACAACAAATTTATGCAAGGTAGAATGTGAAATAACTAATACATGTATTAGTAATATTTAAGCAACCACATGAATGCCGTCTAGAACGCATGCAATGATCAAGGCTCTGGTATATGGGACATCTGAAACATTTTCACAGGGTGATACCCTGTTGCAGAGAATGTAGAGGGTTTGGGCATCACATTGGATACACATGAACACTTGATGAAATAAGAAAGTTATCTATTCTTTTCTTATTCTACTTATCTTCTTGTTTTATATTGTTACTTTGAGCTACATTTCTTAACATGTTATCAGCACGAAGCTCTAATTTTATTTCAATTATCATCTTAAAGTACGAAGACAACCAAGTCTATGGTTGAACTACAAAATGTTGACTACCTAGAATCAGTTACGTTGCCAGTAGAAGCTTGAGCATTTCATATGTGAATCAATTTGCTTCAATTGTCCAGGGAGTATTTTTTTCATTCTTCCTATTTGAAATTTAAAATTTTTGGTATTATTCATATTACACAAAGTACAATATTATTTGTGCAGGAAAATGAGCCGGTTGAATCAAGAAGAACCATATCCAATCTTTTGATTTGTCTATGTGTTATACTTGTTTGTGGGCAGTCACTTTTTGGCAATTGTTGGAAAATATACAGTGATGCAGGGCATTAGTATTAGAAACCTAGTTTTCATAAAAATAAAAAAATGACAGTATTGTAAATTATACACAAGTAACATACGCTGCTATTCATATTTGTTGTGACCTTTGCTGCAGTGTTATCTAAGTCTCCCCATGATTAAAGGCTCAAGGGAGATGCAATATGGCCTATTATGCCAAAGGTTAAGGAGAAGACGGTGGGTATTAAGTCCCAACACACCATGAGGATAAGACATTGAGTTTTGAGTCCTGATGCTCCGTGATTGTAAGAGTTGGGTTCGAGTCCCAACTTATTATGAACACATACTTTTATATGGTAAGGCATCAGGTTTGAGTCTCAATGCACCATATTGATGATATAATGATGACTAAAGAAAACAATATATTTTTCATGAAAAAACATGAAGTTTGTCCCACTTGATTTGCTCAATTCTTGAAGTGAATGTGATAGTGGTGCATAATATATCTAAATGAAGACAAGTGGTTGACCAATGAACGTGGCATGCCAAAGACCAAAATAATAATAGTCATTATTATGGTAATTATAAAAGGGAGAACAATAAGGGTTCTCAAAATAATTCTTCAAACGTGAAGGAATTGTGTATCAATATGATTTGTAAATATGAGGCATGCTCACATGATTATAGTCCATTACCTGCAAATGTGACTTGTGATAAGCATTGTAAATACAGACTCATTCCTGAAAGTGAATGTGAAAATATATACTTCATGTGATAAAGATTATGCATAATAACGTGCTTTTGTATGATTGGATAAATACCACAACTCACCTCTAAGGGAGGTTTGAGAGAAATAAAGATAATGAATTTTACAATATGGTTACATGACTATGTCATTGGTCGCGTATATGTGGTACGCCAAAAAAAAAAAATTCATGCTTATAAAAAGTTATTAAAGGTAAAAGTAAAGCAAGAAATGATTTTTCTTATGCTGATTTTGACCATGACAATTATTATGATATGATTTTCTCCGTGCATGATACATTCACCATATGGATGGTATGACAAAAGATCTTGTAGTACAAAATTATTTAAGAGCTCCGGAAGAGCTAATTTGTTACTCCGGATGAATGAAATTTTTCTTGACATTGATATTGTTGTAAGTCTAAAAAAAACCTTTTGAGTTTCAAATGTATTAACCAAAGTGGATGGCATATTGAGACTATAAGTGAAAGGAAGATTGGTTACCTTCATATTACTATAACATACCAAGTAAATATGAAAGGTTACCGACTTTCTTCTATTTGTACTACAGATGTATAAGCATGATGATGGAATCACATACCACAAGTAAACTAGAGGTTTACTGTAACAAATATTAGTTGGCATGACCAGTCGGCCATCCTGGTTCAGTTATGATGCGAAAATTGACTGAGAATTCACATCGGCATACATTGAAGAAATGGAAGATTCTTCAAGAATTCTCTTGTGCTGCTTATTCTCGTGATGTACCAGTTAAGATTGTGATTGAATCCCTTGATTTTCGGAATGAATACAAGGTGATATATATATGGGCACAGTCATTTGCCATGTTGACTATTTACTATTATATGATTTCAGTAGATGCATCTATTGTATGGTCACATGTGCGTTTGTTATCAACTTGCAATTTGAATTTTGCAAGGTTGCTTGCTCAAATTATTAAAGCACAATTTCAGTATGTAAAAGATGATTATTGTTATATCTCGTGTTTTCGTACGTTAAAAGTTTCGTCTTCAGTTAATCGACGTAGTCTTGGGAATGAGATTATCTTGAGGTTAATGTAGTTACGCTACTTATAACAAGCGATAAATACGTGTTATGAAGGATAAAGGGGTACATGAATTAAAGAAAACGAGTTTCGTTGAAAATGACCAATTTGGAATAAAATATGGGTCGAGCGGTAATACCCGATAATTATGAACTAGTACCATGCAAGGTACCATATGACCACGGTAGTATAATGTATAAAGTATATATGAAGTCTATTAAAAAGTAGAATTTTAAGGAATTTGTGGTAATTTTTAAATTATGCGGGTAATTGGTTAATTACCGGGTAACGGGACCCAGTTAACTAATAAGTGGATAAAAATTTATAAAGCACCCCCCAAAACGTGGCAAGAAGCCACAAATATAGAAAGTGACGAAGTAGTCATATGGTCCTATGTGGCAACCTAGGAATTAAGGGGATTTAACAAATTAAATGTTTGTTCTATTCATTTGGACAAAATAAGATCAAAGACATCAAAAATCCTAAAGTAATGCATATTCCATTTTCCTAAGTTCAAAGTCTTCAAGGAGGAGGCTTAATTTGTTCCAAAAAGCTTCAAAGACACAGGAGCTAATTCCGTTCAAATTGCTCCAAAAAGCAGAAGCTCAATATGTTCAAGACTTCAAGAACAGAAACAAAATTCAATCTGATTTTTTGGGGTTCTAAGTTCAATCCACTAAGGTTTCCAGTGGAATATTATACGGAGTTTTTTCTACTCCAGGTATGTTAAGGCCATCCTTTCTTTCTTTTGGCATGGTCCAAATTATACTGAAGAAACGAGCAAATACACAGTTTCTCTAAATTAATATATTCATAGAAATAGTAGGGGCGTCTATATTCTTGATTCCCCATGAGAATTATTATTATTTTCTGTTCATGGGTCTCAGAATAATACGCAGTTGGAAAAATTTACCCGGAAGGAATATTGAGATTATTGCGTACTTTTCATGCATTTCATACATGTGCATTGACCCATGACCAGATAGCGTTATATACGCGTATATATGTAAATATATGTATATGGGATATGGGAAAAGGTTACAGTGTTATATACGCATCACCACCTGATCAGCTGGTATATGATGATGATGTTGCCCACAGTGGCTGAAATATGATTCAAACGGCGTTATATACGCGCATATATGTATGTATACTCTAACAGCATTATATACGCGTATATATGTATGTATACTCAAACGACGTTATATACGCGTATATATGTATGTATATATATATATATATATGTATATGGGATATGGGAAAGGTTATGGCGTTATATATGCACCACCACTTGATCAGCTGGTATACGATGATGATTTTGCCCACAGTGGCCGATATAATATGATGGGATGCCCTCAGAGGCTGATGATATTATGAAACATATACCTATGCATGACATGACATTCATACGCATATGCATGATTCTAAAAGTGATTTATTATTACAGAGTTATCCAGACATACAAGTTGAGTCAATTACTCTATATCTCTTCCATGTCTCTTATGTATTTATTTATGTGCCTTACATACCCAGTACATTATCCGTACTGACATCCCTTTTGCCTGGGGACGCTGTGTTTCATGCCCACAGGTGCAGGTAGGTGAACTGACGGTCCCCCTTCTTAGGATCCCTGATCAGCGAGAGTTGGAGTGCTCCACTTGATCCGAAGCTACTTTTTATTTTGGTACGATACGTTTGTATATAGACATATATAGGTATGACGTGGCTCAGACCCGTCTTTATACAATTATGTTTCTACTAGAGGTCTGTAGACAGTATGTCTAGTTGGATAGTATGTGGCCTTGCCGACTTCCAGTTTTGAGATGTATAGTTGTCTATAGCAGCCTTGTCGGCTCGTCCTACGTATATTGTACGTATATGTATGTATGCCTTTTTGTGAAGATTTCCTTCATGTATAATGTTCTCGTAATTCAGCAGATGTTATTCAGGTTCCTATTTTAGACGCATGTTTAGGGGTGTTTGACAGGTAGGACTCAAGCACCCGTCGCGGCCCATCGGTTTGGGTCGTGACAGAAGTGGTATCAGAGCAGTTCTGTCCTAGGGTTGTCTACATACTGTGTCTAGTAGAGTCTAGTTTATGGGTGTGTCGTGCACCAAACTTATAAACAGGACGCAATAGGACATATAGGATGGTATCCTCTCCTTTTATCTCAGATCGTGCAATACAAGAATTCATGTTCCTAATGATACGTTATATTGTAAGCGATGCCTCCAAAGAGTACGGCGGCACAGAAGGGAAAGTCCGTGGCTGGTGAGATTACTAGTCGAGCGCCACGAGTTACCAGGGCTCGGGGAGAATCTAATGGTGAGGTTTCATCTCAGACTTCACATACCCCGCCTTTTCCAGAAGAGCTCTGAAGCGCACCAGCTTCAGCGCCCGCCCCTGTACATTCAGCACCTCAGCCGGATGCGCCGGGTCAGGAGATGAGAGATGTTGTTCAGTTATTGACCCGATTAGTAGCCGCACAGGCTCAGCGTCAGGAAACAAGTATCGGTCACGCAGATAGGTCCGTGAGTGCGAGGGTTCGTGACTTTATTAATTTAGACCCTCCGATATTCACTAGAGCAGACTCGAATGAGGACCCTCAGGTATTTATTGATAGAGTGCAGAGGACATTACGGGCAATGAAGGCCACTGCGACAGAGTCAGTTGAGCTAGCTTCCTATAGACTCCGAGATGTTGCAGTTAATCGGTACGAGTCTTAGGAATTGTCCAGAGGTGAGAATGCCCTTCCAGCGGTATGGCAGGAGTTTATAGAAGCTTTTCTTCATCATTATCTGCCACCAGAGCTTAGGCGAGCCAGAGTGATTAGTTCTTGACCCTTCGGCAGGGAAACATGAGTGTTCGGGAGTACAGTCTTCAGTTTGATTCGTTGGCTAGGTATGCTCCCACTATTGTATCTAAGATGGAGGATCGGGTTCATCGGTTCGTGATGGGATTAGAGCCTCACTTGCTTAACGATTATATGTCGGTTTCACTTCATCCAGACATGGATATTTCTCGTATGCAGGCATACGCCCAGGGTGTAGAGGAGCGTAAACAGAAACAGAGGACCGACTGTGAGCATGATAGGGCCCAGAATAAGAGAGCGAGGTCTTCGGGTCCTTCTGGTGAGTTTCGAGGTGTTTAGAGGAAGCAATATTTGAGATATCCATCCCAGCCTTCGGCTAGCGCGCCCCCTCAGTTTGGCGGTAAGAGATTTGATCGTTCTACATATTCAGGTCCTGGTCAAAATTTTAGGGCCTCATGTTCTCAGTATAGGGGTGAGTCAAATCAGATGAGGCCACCCTTGCCATGATGTACTCGATGTGGTAAGCAGCATACTGGACAGTGCCGTATGGGATTAGGTGTTTGTTATACTTGTGATTATCCAGGCCACGTTATGAGGGAATGTCCGATGAGAGGTGATGTAAGCATAGCTCAGTCAGCGGGATCTGTAGCTGGATCATCATCATCAGTACGCCCCCTAGGCAAGGTCCCCATGCACCAATGAGTCGTGGTAGAGGCAGAGGTGGAGCATCTACCTCGAGCAGCCCTCAGAATTGCATTTATGCGTTAGCAGAACGACAGGACCAAGAGTCATCGCCTGATGTTGTTACAAGTATATTATCAGTCTCCTCCTATGATGTATATGCACTGATTGATCCAGGTTCCACCTTATCATACGTTACTCCATTGGTTGCTAGTAAGTTTGAAATAAAACCTGAGTTGGTTAAACCTTTTGAGGTATCTACACCTGTTGGGGATTCGGTGATAGCTAAGCAGGTATATAGGGGTTGTATAATAATAGTTCATGGTCGACCTACCGTAGCAGACTTAATCGAGTTAGATATGGTAGAATTTGATGTTATAATGGGTATGGATTAGTTGGCTTCTTGTCATGCCAACGTTGATTGTAGATCAAAGATAGTCCGATTTCAATTTTCGGGGGAGCCTGTTTTGGAGTGGAAAGGTAACACGGCATCGCCGAGAGGTAGATTTATTTCCTATCTCAAGGCAAGGAAGATGATCAAGAAGGGCTGTATTTATCACTTAGTTCGGGTTCAAGATGTGGAAGTAGAGTCACCAACCATTCAGTCCATCCCTGTGGTAAATGAGTTTCCAGATATCTTTCCTGATGAACTTCCAGGTCTCCCGCCAGAGCGAGAACTTGAGTTTTCTATTGACCTACTACCATATACTCACCCAATATCTATTCCTCCCTATAGAATGGCCCCCGTAGAGCTGAAGAGTTGAAATAACAACTAAAGGACTTGCTTGAAAAAGGTTTTATTAGACCTAGTACGTCACCGTGGAGAGCACCTATGTTGTTTGTAAGGAAGAAATATGGTTCCTTACGAATGTGTATTGATTATAGGCAACTGAATAAGGTGACGATCAAGAATAAGTACGCGCTACCGAGGATTGACGACTTATTTGATCAGTTGCAAGGTGCCAAGTGCTTTTCAAAGATAGACTTGAGATCCAGGTACTATCAGTTAAGGGTTAAGGATGAAGATATTCCGAAGACATCATTCGGGACTAGATATGGGCACTTTGAGTTTCGAGTTATGTCGTTCGGTCTGACCAATACCCCGGCAGTATTCATGGATTTGATGAACCGTCTGTTCAGGCCTTTCTTAGATATGTTTGTAATTGTATTTATCGACGATATATTGGTATATTCTCGTTTATAGGATGAGTATGTTGGTCATCTGCGTACTGTGCTTAGAGTTCTACAAGAAAGGAAGTTGTATGCAAAATTTTCTAAGTGTGTATTCTGGTTGAACTCTGTAACTTTCCTTGGGCATATCATTTCGGGTGAAGGCATCCCGGTGGATACACAAAAGATTGAGGCAGTAAAGACTTGGCTTAGGCCCACAACACCCACGGAGGTTTGTAGCTTTCTTGGATTGGCAGGTTATTACAGGAGATTTGTGGAAGGATTTTCTTCCCTTTCAGCACCTTTAACAAAGTTGACTAAGAAGGGAGAAAAGTTTCAATGGACTGATGCTTGTGAACGGGGTTTCTAGGCGTTAAAGGACAGGTTAACTTCAGCACCGGTTCTAACGCTCCCAGAAGGGACCAATGGTTATGTTATCTATTGCGATGCTTCAGACATTGGATTGGGTTGTGTGTTGATGCAGCATGTAAGGTTGTGGCTTATGCTTCTAGACAACTAAGAAAGCACGAGAAGAACTACCCGACCCATGATTTAGAATTAGCTGCAGTGATTCATGCACTAAAGATGTGGAGACACTACTTGTATGGCATTTATGTTGATATCTATACGGATCATAAGAGCCTCCCGTACATCTTCAAGCAAAAGGAATTGAATCTACGTCAAAGGAGATGGTTGGAGCTACTTAAAGACTATGTCGTTGAAATTTTATACCATCCGGGGAAGGCGAATGTAGTAGTTGATGCCCTCAGCCGTAGATCTATGGGTAGCCTGTCGTATTTGCAGCCAGAAAAGAGGGAAATAGCTCGTGAGGTTCATCAACTAGCTAGTCTTGGAGTTCGGTTACTGGATTCAGGTGATATTGGAATTACTATTCAAGATACGACAACATCCTCTTTAGTAACTGAAGTAAAGGAACGCCAATACGAGGATCCTGTGTTAGTTCGTTATAGGGACACCACCCTTCAGAAGGAGAAGACACCATTTGAAATTACAGAAGATGGAGTCCTCAAATATCAAGGGTGATTGTGTGTGCCTAATGCTGCAGGGCTGCATCGGCTGGTTATGGGAGAAACTCACTATTCTCGTTATTCTATCCATCCAGGAGCAACAAAGATGTATCATGACATCCGGGAAATATATTGGTGGGACGGAATGAAAAAGGATATAGCAGAATTTGTTGCTCAGTGTCCTAACTGTCAGCACGTTAAGATTGAGCATCAAAAACCCGGTGGATTTTTGCAGGCTATGAAGATTCCGACATGGAAATGGGAGATAATCAATATGGACTTCATCATAGGCTTACCTCGTACCCAACGTAAGTTCGATTTTAATGGGTGATTGTTGATAGGCTCACAAAGTCAGCCCATTTTCTACCCGTTAGAACTACATATTCCTCATAAGATTATGCGAGACTTTATTTCAAGGAAATAGTACGACTGCATGGTGTCCCTGTATCTATTGTCTCGGATAGAGGAACTCAATTTACATCTAACTTCTGGAGGTCCTTCCAATAGGGATTGGGGACTCAAGTAAGTCTTAGTACAACATTTCATCCCCAGACAAACGGACAGGCTGAGCGTACTATTCAAACACTAGAGGATATGATGCGAGCTTGTGTGATAGACTTCAAAGGTAGCTGGGATGATCATCTACCGCTTATTGAGTTCGCGTATAATAATAGCTACCATTCCAGCATTCAGATGGCTCCATACGAAGCTCTTTACGGATGGAAGTTTAGGTCGCCTATAGGGTGGTTCGATGTTGGAGAATCTGGATTACATGGGCCAGACCTGGTTCAGCAAGCCATATAAAAAGTAAAGCTTATCCGGGATCGACTATTGACAGCTCAGAATCGTCAGAAGTCATATTCGGACGTCCGACGACGAGATTTAGAGTTCGGGAATGATGACTGGGTATTCTTAAAGGTGTCACCTATGAAGGGTGTGATGAGGTTTGGCAAGAAAGGCAAACTTAGCCGATGATATATTGGGCCTTATAGGATCATTCGAAGAGTTGGCCAAGTAGCTTATGAGTTAGAATTGCCCTCAAAGTTGGAGTATGTCCATCCAGTTTTTCACGTATCTATGTTACGAAAATGCATTAGCGATCCTACCTGAGTGGTACCCACGGATGATGTACAGATTACAGAGGACTTGTCATATGAGGAAATTCCTGTTTCCATCCTAGACCGACAAATCCGCAAGCTACGGAATAAGGAGGTAGCCTCCGTGAAATTACTTTGGAGAAACAACAATGTGGAAGAAATGACTTGGGAGGCCGAGGAAGACATGAAGTCTAGATATCCCTACTTATTTCCTCTTCCAGAGAAGGTTCCGACTGAGACGTCATAACCTCAAGGTGCGTGTACGAACTTTTGTGCTAGCTATTGTTATTGGTCATGTGAGGCCATCGTCGTTATTAATGATTGTGGTCCTATATGGAGTTAAATTATTGGGTTTCTACAAGAAGAGTTGGTAGTAGCGTTGTTACAAGGGCGACTCTACCAAGGTTATATAAATCCCGAAGGTTAAACATTCGAGGACGAATGTTTCTAAGGGAGGATGTTACATCTCGCCTTTTCGTACGTTAAAAGTTTCGTCTTCAGTTAATCGACGTAGTCTTGGGAATGAGATTATTGGGACTTATAGGATCATTCGGAGAGTTGTCCAAGGCAAACTTTGCCCACGATATATTGGGCCTTATAGGATCATTCGGAGAGTTGGCCAAGTAGCTTATGAGTTAGAATTTCCCTCAGAGTTGGAGTATGTCCATCCAGTTTTTCACGTATCTATGTTACGGAAATGCATTAGCGATCCTACCCGAGTGGTGCCCATGGATGATGTACAAATTACAGAGGACTTGTCATATGAGGAAATTCCTGTTGCCATCCTAGACCGACAAATCTGCAAGCTACGGAATAAGGAGGTAGCCTCCGTGAAGTACTTTGGAGAAACAACAATGTGGAAGAAATGACTTGGGAGGCCAAGGAAGACATGAAGTCTAGATATCCCTACTTATTTCCTCTTCCAGAGAAGGTTCCGACTGAGACGTCATAACCTCAAGGTGCGTGTATGAACTTTTGTTCTAGCTATTGTTATTGGTCATGTGAGGCCATCGTCATTATTAATGATTGTGGTCCTATATGGAGTTAAATTACTGGGTTTCTACAAGAAGAGTTGGTAGTAGAGTTGTTACAAGGTCGACTCTACCAAGGTTATATAAATCCCGAAAGGTTAAACATTCGAGGACAAATGTTTCTAAGGGGGGAATGATGTTACATCTCGCGTTTTCGTACGTTAAAAGTTTCGTCTTCAGTTAATCGACGTAGTCTTGGGAATGAGATTATCTTGAGGTTAATGTAGTTACGCTATTTATAAATAGCGATAAATAAGTGTTATGAAGGATAAAGGGGTACATGAATTAAAGAAAACGAGTTTCGTTGAAAATGACCAATTTGGAATAAAATATGGGTCGAGCGATAATACCCGATAATTATGAACTAGTACCATTCAAGGTACCATATGACCACGGTAGTATAATGTATAAAGTATGTATGAAGTATATTAAAAATAAGTAGAATTTTAAGGAATTTGTGGTAATTTTTAAATTATGCGGGTAATTAGTTAATTACCGGGTAGCAGAACATTACCCAGTTAACTACTAAGTGGATAAAAATTTATAAAGTACCCCCAAAACGTGGCAAGAAGACACAAATATAGAAAGTGACTAAGTAGTCATATGGTCCAATGTGGCAACCTAGGAATTAAGGGAATTTAACAAATTAAATGTCTGTTCTATTCATTTGGACAAAATAAGACCAAAGACATCAAAAATCCTAAAGTAATGCATATTCCATTTTCCTAAGTTCAAAGTCTTCAAGGAGGAGGCTTAATTTGTTCCAAAAATCTTCAAAGAAACAGAAGCTAATTCCGTTCAAATTGCTTCAAAAAGCAGAAGCTCAATCCGTTCAAGACTTCAAGAACAGAAACAAAATTCAATCTGATTTTTTGGGGTTCTAAGTTCAATCCACTAAGGTTTCCAATGGAATATTATATGGAGTTTTCCCTACTCCAGGTATGTTAAGACCATCCCTTCTTTCTTTTGGCATGGTCCAAATTATACTGAAGAAACGAGCAAATACACAGTTTCTATAAATTACTCTATTCATAGAAATAGTAGGGGTGCCTATATTCTTGATTCCCCATGAGAATTATTATTATTTTTTGTTCATGGGTCTCAGAATAATACGCAGTTGGAAAAGTTTATCCGGAAGGAATATTGAGATTATTGCGTACTTTTCATGCATTTCATACAAGTGCATTGACCCATGACCAGATGACGTTATATACGCGTATATATGTAAATATATGTATATGGGATATGGAAAAAGGTTACGGCATTATATACGCACCACCACCTGATCATCTGGTATATGATGATGATGTTGCCCACAGTGGCTGAAATATGATTCAAACGGCGTTATATACGCGTATATATGTATGCATACTCAAACGGCGTTATATACGCGTATATATGTATATATACTCAAACGGCGTTATATACTCGTATATATATATATATATATATATATATATATGGGATATGGGAAAGGTTATGGCGTTATATACGCACCGTCACCTGATCAGTTGGTATACGATGATGATTTTGCCCACAGTGACCGATATAATATGATGGGATGCCCTTAGAGGCTCATGATGTTATGAAACATATACATATGCATGACATGACATTCATACGCATATGCATGATGCTAAAAGTGATTTATTATTACAGATTTATTCAGACATACAAGTTGAGTCAATTACTCTATATCTCTTCCATGTCTCTTATGTATTTATTTATGTGCCTTACATACTCAGTACATTGTCCGTACTGATGTCCCTTTTTCCTGGGGATGTTGCGTTTCATGCCCGCAGGTGCAGGTAGGCGAACTGACGGTCCCCCTTCTTAGGATCCCTGATCAGCGAGAGTTGGAGTGCTCCACTTGATCCGGAGCTAATTTTGATTTTGGTACGATACGTTTGTATATTGAAATATATGGGTATGACGTGGCTCAGACCCGTCTTTATACAATTATGTTTCTATTAGAGGTCTGTAGACAGTATGTCTAGTTGGATAGTATATGGCCTTGCCGGCTTCCAGTTTTGAGATGTATAGTTGTCTATAACAGCCTTGTCGGCTCGTCCTACGTATATTGTACGTATATGTATGTATGCCTTTTTGTGAAGATTTCCTTCATGTATAACGTTCTCATAATTCAGCAGATGTTATTCAGGTTCATATTTTAGACGCATGTTTAGGGGTGTTTGATAGGTAGGACTCAGGCACCCGTCGCGGCACATCGGTTTGGGTCGTGACAATTATTTATCTTGATATTGCTGGTTTAAATCCAAGTTGGTTTAATAGAAATTGTATGCCTCCAATTATAGCTAAACCATTGGTTATGAGAATAAAATTAACAAATAGAAATTTGGTATGAAGTATATTATTTAATATACAACAGACTTGTACGCATCTAGCCAACAAGTTATGATAAATTCTCCCCATCACAATTGGTTCAGGGTGAGGAACCAAATAATTTCCATCTAAAAATATGGATGTGCTATATGATTTAATTGTGCCACTACAATGCACAAAGATGGGTTCCCAAAGAAGGTTGGAAAATATATTGATGATCCCAACATTAGGGGAGAAAATGAGCAGCTGAAAAAGTGATATGTGGAATGAATTATTATGAATACATCTAGATCCTCGTACAAGAAAAATGTGAACTTGAAGTTCAAGTGATAATCCATTTCCAAAATATTTCCAGTCACAATTGCTGATCCAAAGCTAAATGTCACATTTCAGCTGCTAATGCTCCAAATAGAATAACGTGCTCCAAATAGAATAACGTCTATGATGGACCGATTTTATGACACACATGAAGCGTAATAGACTAATCGGTTCCAAAGATAAAACTCCTTGAAGAAGGAGAGGAACAAATATTCAAGATGATCATAATAAGGAGGCAAATGCCCTATAAGAACACCACAACATAACACTTTATAAGACCTCATAGGAGAGGCTTAGGTACCTGAAAATAATGAGATCTCGATATATTATGTCTTTATTGAGTGATGATGGAACCGATATAAAATGATTGTCGACGATATTGTTAATATAATCTTGAGCTCAAATCTGTCATGGAATTTGGACAAAAAAATGATTGGCCAAATGAAAAATATGCAACACAAATTGACTTCATCTGAAAAATGTGAAGTTGAACGGATAGTCCCAACACCTGAAAGTATAAAGCATATGTAGAGATAAATGTTAATACGATTAGTGCTATATTGCAAAAGGAATCCTTGATATAGATTTGTTTATTCTAACAAATATTGTCAAGGTTTTGTTGGTTATACAAATGCAGGGAATAGTTCGTTGTCCACGAGGGTACTATCATATTAGGATATTCAACAAGGTTCCAATTACATTGAAGACGATACTGCATGCATAGCTCAGTTGAAAGAAAGACTATTGAAGGAGACAAATAAAACATATTTCACCAAAGTTCTATTTCAGACATGATTGTTGTTCAACAAATTTGTTCAAGTGATAATTTGACAAACTTTTCACAAGGCATTGTCGATCTCAATATAAGAGAAGTTGTTATACAAGCTTGGAATTCATCGTCTCTGAGAAACAAAAGTGATGTTTTCATCAGGGGGAGGCACATACGCGCTTTACTCTTTTTCCCTTAGCTAAGGTTTTATCCCACTGGATTTCTTGACAAGGTTTTTAACGAGGCAGCAAATAATGCGTATTACAAGATATGCGTACTCTTTTTCCTTCGCTAAGATTTTTTCCCACATGATTGTTTCTTAATAAGGTTTTAACGAGGCACATTATTTGTGGACATCCAAGGGGAAGTGTTATAAAATACATATTATATGGATGTGCACTAATCAAATATAATTCTACTACTCTTCTCCATTATGTAGATAATCCCCACTACTTCTCACCATTATAGTTGTAACTCCCACATCTCTGTGACCTCCCCATGATCTTCCCCATGTTCTCAATCGTTAACACCATGTTCATAATATCCCTTTGTATTACCTTAATGTCATCCTATAAATAAAGGTTTTGGACATCACATTGTATACACTTGAACATTTGATAAAACAAGAAAGTTATCTATTCTTCTCTTATTTTACTTATCTTACTATTTCATTTGGTTATTTTGAGCTATATTTCTTAAGAGTTCCATCCATCACCTTCAAATGTTAAAAATTATTCTCCTGATATTTTAGTAGAGTTGGAATTACTGTATTCTAATTTTATATGCTGGATTCTTGGGACTTTCCTCTACACTTGTTAAAAGAATTTATAACATATTTAAGAAAAGAATGCTTGCGTTATTTTTGTTTTAGCCAAATAGCTCAACAAAAACATAAATACAGCCTTGGGTTTTAGGCGGAAAGAGCGAGGGTTTAACTGTTTTAAGTAGAAGAAGAAGGTGTTGAGAAATTGGTCCAAGAAATGGAGGGCATTAGGGTTCGGTTGTTGTTCAAAGACCCTGACATTCTAAGTGACTTGCAAAAAAGTGAGGGTTTCAAAAGGATTTGGTTCCTTGTCAAACCCCAACTACACACAACCATCAATGATCTCTCTTCTTATCTTCTCCGCACTTTTCAGCTCCATGCTTCTTGTCCTCATGGCATCCTCCTCTCTGTATATATTCAATCTTTTTATTTTAAGTTTAACTTTTCTTCCATTCTTGATTTCCTTTTTCTGTTGATTACTCTTTTTGTTTTCTTCAATTATATAGTTGGATTCCATGCTGTGGGTGTCTCTGTCCCTTTTTTTCTATTTTCTGCATGTGCCCTAAGTTCAAAGAAAATTTTGAATCTTTTTTTGATTCCTTACATTCTTGGATTGGGTGTCTTTTTGGTATGGAGTAAAATAAATAAATAAATAAATGGAAAATGCTTTCCTTGATGAAATCAATTTGTATTGTTTGGTTACCTTGAATTGGGGAAAACATTATTTTCGAAAAATGACTTTGTTCGCTTATAGGCAGAAGTTATTTTCATTTACAAATATATCTCAGTTCTTACTCCATATTTACTTGCTTCAACCAACCCTTTGACATTGTTGTTAACCTTTGATACTTGAAAATAACACCAAACCACATAATTTTTCCCCATCTTCTGGACAAGGGTATATACTCAACCTCAATCAAGCACTAACGTTTTTCACGGAAAATGTCTTCCTCTGCAGCCAAATACACCCTCAATGTTGTGGATTTTCTTTTCTGAGCACTATGGTTCTCATGTGCACTTGATTAGTTTGCATTGTTTCTGTAACCCCCTCATTCTGTTCTTGAGTTGTTTCCTCTTGATTACTGCTTTTGTTTACTTCAACTCTAGCCCCTAGTTATCATTTTTTTATTCAATGCTTTGAGTTTTCTTTGCTGGTGCACTTGGTTAGTTTGTGGTGTTGAGGGGAACTGAAAAGAACATTATCTCTGGTTTGGGCTCACTTTCTTGTCATCTCATGCAGATGGATGGTTTTGTGTTGCCTCCTTTTGAATCAACATATATTTTGAAGGACAAAGATGTAGTCAGGTTTTGCTTGATTTTTGATTTGTCTCCCGTGGTTTCTCGTGTAGATTGAACTGCTCTAATCTGATATTTTTGCTTTAGTGTGGAGAAGAAAGGAGGACATTTAGCTGTCGATGGAAATAATGGACAAAAGGTGATTTTAGCTGTCGAAGTAAATGATGGTCCCAATGCAGTTGAGAATCTCCAAATTGTTGAGAAGCAACCGGAAATAGATCGACCACTGTTATTGGCAAATGAAGCGTTTGGCCATGAATCTTCTGACAGTGAAGAGTCTGAAGATGATTCTGAAAAGGAAGAAGAGGCAGAGCCAAAGGAAGATACTTCACACCGGGAAAATGCTACAATTTCCAAGAAAAGAAAAGCATCAGAAACACTTCCTAGCTCAAAGTAATTCTTGATTTCTTGTTTTGGTGTTTCTGACTTGCCTAGCTTTGTGGCTTTAAAAATGGCTTGTTGAATCCTTTGTTCATCATAGGAAAAAGAAACTCAGTTCTGATGTTAAGGAGAAGCTTGATGAGCAGACCGAGAAACAACAAGATCTTACTAGCAAGAAACAGAATAGATCTGATACAAAAAACAAAGATATGGAGAATAATAGAGGAAATGATGAGACTAGTGAGGACAATCCAATTACTCCCAGCACGAAAAAGTATGTCCTTTGGAGGCTGTAATCCCTTTCTATGAGTTATTATGGCAGTATAATTTTTGGTTTTATATGTTCTCATTCTGCTAACCTTCTTGGTGCATTACTTTTGTACCTGGCTCTGTGCTCACTTCTTGATTGAGGATCCATTTCCTTCGTATAGTTTCAAATACTAAAAGATAATTAAAGGCATTGACTCTCTTGGTTTCGTTTCTGGCTTTGATTATGTATGCTCTTTGCTGGTTGCTCTGTTGTATAGAATATGATCTTTTTGTGTGTTTGGACTTTACAGTCCTATTTAAAAGGCAAGAACCCATTTTTCCTTCCATGTTCTGCAGGTGAATATTTTGAGTTCTTTTTCTCCATATACTTCAAATTTCATCCGTAATTCAACTTTTGGTTGTGGTGATTTGACAAGGTTAATCTGACATTATCATGCAAAAGGGGGTAATCTGAATTATAAAGTACAATTTGTCATTCACGCTTAAAATTGAGAAATTGCTTATCCCTTGCTGTGGAGACCTCTTCTCTTTCGTGCAATGTTTACCTTCTCTGACTCTTGGCTGGTAGAGGCATTTGCAAGTGCGATTTTTATCTCTTTCTTTATCTTGCATAAATGTATTTGATCTCTAGCTTGTCTCAAAAATTCTCTCTTTTTATAGAAATGAGGAGGTTCAAAAAAACTGTGTGGAGAATATAGAGACAACCCCCAACACTGATGCAACTAAAAAAAAGGTTCGTAATATTTTGTTACCCTCTCAAAAAAAAAAGGTTCATAAAGTAGCTGTCTTTTTCCATCCATTTTCTGTTTACATAGAATTCTTTACACAATTGCTTCTATTGGTCGGCAGAATTTGGAAGAAATAGTCATAAACTTTGAAAGATTAATATTTGATCTTCACTACACATGAGATGCTTACTTAGAAAGGCGAGATATTGCAATTGTTATTTACATGGGGCACTTGCTCTCAGTCAAACTCACACATGATTGATAAGATTCTATAGTAGGAGGATTACTCAATTCCTATGCTTGTGTGTTCTAGCAGGCTAGCTGGCCAGACACCATCATCGGAAAAATTATATTGCAACGTGTACTTTTTTGGGTTTCAGTAAGCTAAAGATTTCATACCAGCAGTAAGTGGTGCTGGTATTACAAAAATGTACCTCCTCCTTTATCCTATCATATAACAAGTCTTTAAATTCTTCCATGTTCCTAATCATGCACAAAAAGACATTTACGTCAGAGGCCTAATAAGCCAAGACACTTGAACTTCAAAGGGTGACCACACGTCGTCATTCCTTGGCCTTCTGTTCCACAAAACCCATGCTATGCAGGATGGAGTATTCTTCCAAATATTCTTCAGCTCCTTTGTGAGCTTGTATCCTTGCCACCAGTGAAACAGGTCCGGAGTTATTTTAACAAGCAATGAAACAGGTCCTTCCTCAATCAACAATCGGTAGAACTAGATCCCTCAGCTGACAAGTCACTGTGTATTTTGTAGTAAAAAATGATCATTGTCTTCAATACCAATTCCACTGCACAACAGCAGACCCGTTTCTCTGGATAATTTCAAACCCGTTTAAGCTTTTCAATTGTAGCATTCCATATTGCATTGTGTACTTTTTAATCAATCAAACGGCTCAATCCCAAATTAGTTGGTGTTCACAGTATGAATCTTCTGAATCCATTCAGAGGTTGATTATAATTGTGCTGGCATTTTGTACAACAACAGCGAACCCAGTGTAATCCCACAAGTGTGGTCTGGGGAGGGTACTGTGTACGCAGACCTTACCCCCACCTAGAAGGTAGAGAGGCTGTTTCCGATAATCTAAAATGATTATATTGCATTGTGAAGTTAGTAAAATACTAGTGTTTTTGGCTAGTTGGAAGTTGTTAATGGTTTAAGTTACTTTATTTAGTATATTAGCATCGACTTGTGCACATTGATAAATACCTTGTCTTGTCCAGAAAACAAACAATCAGGGTGTCAAATTTACTTTTGAAGATCTAACTTAATTGTCTTCAATTACTTAAATGTCAATGCTCTCTGTCAGGGTCCTAGTAGAACTGCCAGGAGAAAAAAGGCTAAAAGGCAATGGTTGCGAGAGATGGCCAAGATTCAGGAGAAGAACGCACTTGTTGAATCTGAAGGACTGGTAAGTAATCAAATGGTGCAGATATGCCAACTATTACTGCCGTTTTTTTAAATTAAGGATGCCAACTATTACTGCCATACAATGTAACTTTTGTTGGGTAAATTCTTCCAGCGGAACTGGAAAGAATTGCAAGCTAAAGCTGGAAGAGGAGAGCCTAGCCGCCAACCAGAGGGGCGAGTGAATGATGAAGCTAATGGCCAATCAAAGGGACACGTGAGTAGTAATATATTGATAAAACTTATATTCCCGTTGCTTCTATTTCATGTACTGGAAACTTAAATCACAAACGTTGCAGCGAAATTGGAAGGAGCAGAAAACTAAAGCTAAAAAAGAAGAGGTGACTGGCCAACCAAAAGGACTAGTGAGTGATCTAACATAGACAAATCTTTTATTTCTACTTCTGTTTTTGTTGACAACACAGTCTCACCTGTGTAGTTGCGTTGGAAGCAATTTCATGGTGAAGATCAGAATAGAGATACAGACCAAGAAAAGCATGCAGAAGAAAAAAGCAAATCGTCTGGAAAATCATGTCAAAATAGTGACACAGAAGATGAAGTTGTTCCAGTTGAGATAAGGCCTGGGCATATTCGCTTTGAACCTCTGGGAAAAGGTCTTGCGCCCCTCTCTGTTTTGATTACACATTCTCGCGATACACACATATTTACCTGTAGCTCTTTCCCACTTCAGTAACTATTAAATTATAAGCTGATTGACTGTGCTGAAAAGTTGAAGTGGGTCATAATTTGGTGCTTGTAATTGGGAATTGGCATTAATCTTTGTTTTCTGTCCGCGCCAAGGGAATAGATATAACATGCTCAAATTTGGTGTGGCATACTGATTGGTGCAGTGGGCCTTGGTTTAATACAACTTGTGGATTTTTATCAATTATTGGTTTTCCCCGTTCGCTAGTCTTCTTTTTCCCTCTCCCTCTTTTTTCTTGGTGACGGGTTTTAGATTGTGTGTTAATTCCTTGCCCGATCTAAAATACAAATCTGATTCAATGGTCTCAGTCTTGCATCTTCTTAAATTTTATGGAAAAGATCTAACATAAATCTTCTGGTTGTTGCAGAACTAGTTTCGAAGCAGAGTCAAGTAGAAGTGGTATGTTTTGCTCAAATTGTACTATGGTGCTCCTTTTTCTTGATTTTTCCTTGAAACTCTGTATCTTATTCCGAATGAAAAGTTTTAGATCTTGAAATCCAAGTTTTTGGGCATACCTTTTCTCAAGAATGTGTTACGGATTATCCCGACGTGTCTAGCAATTACAATTTAACTTCAGATCGCTTAAAGGCTTAGTGGATGGTTAGCTGAAAGATGCACCAAAGAGGGAAAATAAAGGGGAGGACTCATGCATATTCGTCAGTTTTTACTTTTTCATGATGACCATGGAATTAAACGAGATTGTGCTACGAAATAAAGCTATGCAGCTATACTTTGTAGAACCTCACATAATGCTATTAATCTTATTGGTTTTCACCATATTTAGTAACAGATTGGAGAAAAGAAAATACTTTGGCAACCATATTTTCATCCAATTGAATATTTGTGTTGTGACTGTTATAATCATTATCGGTTTTTCGTTAGTGTTTCATGGTTGGTGGATATTTCAGAAGTGCTTCACTAACTGTTGTAGCATAGACATGTTTATCCTCTACAAGCAGTGACTATCTGCTGTAATAGGTATCAATAATCTTCAGTAGGATGCTTGATCCTCCTTTTCCTTTTTTCTTCCATTCTTTTTAGATGTGACGGCGCAAAAACCAGAAAATTGGTTGCCTTTGTAAAACTTATTTGATACATTTGCTGCTGGAAATTGCACCATCTTTGATTATGATATAGGTTACAGTGTGGGAGACACGGCTAGTTGTAGGCATGCTGCATGAAATGAAATATATGCACTTAATGGGATAACTTTTCTTTTCTCAAGTGATGAATTTCCTATCCTGTGCAGGAAAGTTTCAGGTGGAATGGCATGATGAGCAAGAAAAAGGGTCAGAAATGGGGCCAAGAAAAAGTCTCATTTTCCCAAAGGAATGATTCTCCTGGTTCAAACAAAGAACGTCCTGAGATGATAAATCGTGAGAGACACAGATGGGGCCAAGAGAAAGTCTCATTTTTCCAAAACAATGATTCTCCTGAGATGATGAATCGTGAGAAACAGAAATGGGGTCAAGAGAAAGTTTCAGTTTCCCACAACGACTCTCTAGGTTCAAGCAAAGGACATCCTGAGATGATGAATCGTGAGAGACAGAAATGTGGTCAAGAGAAAGTTTCATTTTCCCACGACGACTCTCTAGGTTCAAGCAAAGGACATCCTGAGATGATGAATCGTGAGAGACAGAAATGGGGTCAAGAAAAAGTTTCGTTTTCCCAAAACAATGATTCTCTAGGTTCAAACAAAGAACATCCAGAGATGTTGAATGGTGAAAAAGAGCTTCATTGTCATGAATCAATTGACTTCAATACACTTCCTTTTCTTTCTGGTGTGCCCAAGGTTTGTTCTTGTATTCAATGCATCTGTTGCACTGATATATTTGGTTAATTGAGACTCACACGACGCACTCACAGTCTAGTATTTATTGATTTGAGTAACATGTAATTTTAGTATTTAGACAAACTGTTCTTCAAATTTGGCAGGAAGGTCTTGTGATTGCATACCGGTTGCTAGAGTTATCATCAACTTGGACCCCTGAAGTTTCCTCCTATCGGGTATATAAGTTATCTCCATCATATTATGCACTTCTGATTGATAGGCTCATGATAGTAAATTTGATATTCTCTTCTGTTATATAGGTTGGGAAAATATCGTGGTGCAATTCTGAAGAAAATAGAGTTCTGCTGATGCCAGTAGCTGAATTTCCAGTCACTTTTAGTGAGGATGAGTCTTCAAAGCAACCGGATAGCTCTGTTTATAATGAAGACGGATCTCTGGAGGTACTTCAGTGAAAGTTGGCTGACTCACTCCTATGCGTGTTTTATTATTATGCATATTTGAGTGTCAATACTAAACCACATCTTTTTTGCAGATAGATTTTTCAGCACTTCTTGAAGTGCGTCTGCTGAAAAATGGTACTCCAGACTCAGCTGAAGTTCCTGGTCGAGTTATTGAAGGTTCTGCTGCCAATGAGTCCACTCCAGTGATTGGAAGCAGTAAAAAGAAAGCTGAAACCCTATCTGCTGGTAATTTTCATTGTTTTTCCCATGCTTAAGGAATGGTATTGTTAAAACATAAAGTGCATGTTTTTGAATCCTTTTCTTTTGGGACCTTATATATCTGACTGTTGCAGGAGCTGCAGAAGTAAACAATGGGAAAAAATCACAATTTACCCCTTCAGGTGTGAACTACTAATGTTTTACCGATTACCGAGATGATTAATGATTTATGAATTCATTATTGTAGTTTAATTTCATAGCTAGATCATGATGACTAGTTCCTCTGTGTGATTTGCAGGAAACGGCGAAGTGAACCTTTGGGAGCAATTCAGTGAGACTCTAAAGGCCAAGAAGACAGAATTATCTCAGGAAGGTAGTTGGGGTAAGCCGAGTTCTGGGAAGAGCTCGTGGTCATATCGATCCATGAGAGGCGGTGCGCTGGGCCCTACAATGGCGTTCCTAAGATCCCAGAACAAACTTTGAGATGAAGTTCAACTTGCATATTTTGTTCATATTATCATATGTTAATATGCTTCAATTCTCTAATTTTGAAAAATTCTCAGTAATGCAGAGAATGAACTATGTTTTAACTTCTCGATTATGAACGTATCCAGGGAAGTTATCTGTAGACTGTGATTAAATTCTGATGAGCTTTGTTGTAAAGGAATTCAAGGATGTGAATAGCCATTTGCATCTGCATTCAAGTAAAATTCTGGGATCTTGTTAAAGTATTGGAATGCAATATCAAACTGTTTCAATTTGAATATCCAAGTTTAGTATTTGCCGATACCCTAAGTATTTGACGAGTACAGTAGAATGTTTTCTCAGGGAGGAAAGAAGGATGGGCCGAATCATGCGTGCAAGTGGTAAAAATTGCGCGGGGCACCCTATTTGGTCGCTTCCATTTAACTTATACCCCTTTTTTAAATTTTTTCTAACTTGTACCCACTTTTTAAATAATTTCAGCTCCTTTCCCTCGCTGAGCTGAAGTTCACCAGTTAAGCTTAAGTTCGCCAGTTATAAAGACAACTTCAGCATACGGGGCTGAAGTTCCCCAGTTACAAAGACAAAAGAGCTGAAGTTTCCCAGTTACAAACTTCAGCTCTAGAGAACTTCAGCCCCGTATGCTGAAGTTCCCCAGTTACAAAGACACTTTAGCTCTAAAGCTGAAGTTCTCCAGTGTAACTAGGGAACTTCAGCCCCGTATGTTGAAGTTCCCCAGTTACAAAGACAAAACTTCAGCTCAAGAGCTGTAACTGGGGAACTTCAGCCCCGTATGCTGAAGTTTTTGTTTTTATAACTGGAGAACTTCAGCCCCGTATGCTGAAGTTCCCCATTACAGGACNATGTGCGTTAATGATAAAAATACACTTTTTATGTGCATAATAGAGTCTATTTCATGTGTAGGTGAATTGGAGATGGAAACCGAGCTATATGGATGCAAATACATCGAAAATACGCTCAGGAGGCGGGGAGGAGTGCACCTGGCGTTAGCCAGGCGTTAGGGTCCAAACGCCAGCCCTGGCCTGGCGTTAGCCAGGCGTTGGAGTCCAAACGCCAGACCTAGCCTGGCGTTATCCAAGCGTTAGCCTCATAACACCAGGTCCCTGTTTCGGTCAATTCCGAGTTTTGATAAGTTTAAGTGTTTCCCGGTTGGAATAGAAGTCT
>MDKI01270895.1:0-15228 GCA_005239505.1 Nicotiana paniculata | reverse complement strand
ATGTTAAAATAGCTAGATCGGTTGGCCGGCGGACAACCGCCAGCCCTCGGATCCTGTTAAAATATATTTTATATATATATATATATATATATATATATATATATATATATATATTCATATCACATATATATTTCAACCAAGAGATACAATTTAATTTTTTATTCCAAACAGAAAACTTCAATTTGTTCACAATATTAATTATATCTTATGTGCTAGTAAAGAATATAATAATATTTAATTTATTCTAATAACACTATTTGACTAATTAAATTCTTTAATTTAATTATCAAATAATAAAGTAATTAATCATTTAGCAAAGATCAGAACACTCGTTAGTGTGCGACCCCATAGGTTCAATACTAAGCTGGTAGTAAATTGATCACATCAATATACTAATTAAGGGTGACGTCTAGCAACACTCCTTAACGACCGGATAACATGAAATATACAATTTACTCTCAAAAACCAGTAGAAGAATAATGTAGCAATTCCTTTTGTCCTTATAACTCTGGATCACCCTAGGATATGGTTCAACTGTCAAATCTTAATAGGCGATCAACAATGTGTTCATGTCAAATATAATCGACCATTGAATGACCTAAGAAACTCTTTTCTTCTTTCATTCAATTGCCCTGACCAAGGTCTTAATTTGATAGTTTATAATTCATGACAACATGGAGCTTAAACTCATTATCAAGAGTTGGCAGATTCCATCTTGATCAATCACTAATTTTACAAGTATTTAATCATACCCAATATCCTTCCAACTATCGCCCAAGGACCATAGGTGTCTAGTATCAAAGCACAATAAATAACTTGTCAATTACTATGACGTTCTCAGGTCAAAGAAAACTTTTACATCACATTCTTCAAGAGAATATCCTATTGACAGTTTATGGTAATTCTAATCATTAGGAATTATCCAATGAGCGGTTCAATGATCATATCTGTGTATGCATTATCTATGTATGTAATTTAGTTAGTGAGATCAACTAATCTTTATCCCATTAAGACGGTCACATAAATATTGATCTAATCTGACTACTAATGTCCAAATTAATAATTCTACGAACAAGAACAAAATTTAGAATAAGTTGTAAGAGACTTTACTCATTATCATGATCTTTATCACAATGACTAGTTTCAAAATTTAATCAAGGACCATATTAAATTAATCAAGCAATTAATAATAACGGGACAATTGCATAAAAGTACAGTTCACATAGGTGATTTTCATCCGCGCAGCCATCATTTTATATTTTCATCCGTATAGCCCATAAAACTCTCATAATCATTTTATAATCATCTTCATCCGTATAACCATCAACATTTTATATTTTGATATGAAACTCTCACTACATTTTCACATAGGCTCTTTGCATACAACTAGCTTAAATAGATAACATATATTTCTATTGTAACTATTGCAATCCAACTATAATGCAACTTGAAATTTTTTTTGCATTTTCTTCTTTCCCAAATTTAAATAGCAGAAACAAAAGAATAAAAAATAAAAATTGAAAAAAAATTGCTATAAGTTTGCAATTTGGAAGAGAAATCAACAAAAAATTGACTTTATACATCGATTGTTCGAGAAAAAGTGAGAAAAAATTTAATTTCGGTTTTAAGTCCCACATATATTGTACATGTATAAAAATGTATAACTATGTATAAACTCGTATATGGAATATATAATAATGTATTCTAGTATTTCACCAACACAGAAAAGCAAAATTAAGTTTAACTACATACGTGAAAGAGGAACTTACTTCAAAGAGAAAGACCACGACAACAAAGTCGAACAGAAAATCGCGAATGTATAACACTATTTACACACCTAATATACAACATTATATACTTATTATAATTTTGTATAATGTTGTATAATATTGCATAATGATGTATAATGTTGTATACGAAAACTGGATTTCACCTTCAATTTTTTTTTCCAACTGGTATGATTCTCAAAACCGACGTTAATAATGTTCAATCAACCGAATACTCTAGATTTAAGTTACTAAAAGCTTTTTCAATATTTTTAGCCTCACCCAAATAATTTCACTTGTATTACTCAATACCCATTTCATTTTTTCCACCAAAATACATCTTCTTCAAATTTGTTAAGAAAAAACTCATAATTTGAAATAGCTTTAAAATCTCAGTCCAGAACTTCATTCTTGAAGAAATTTCAACAAAAATTAAGAACCCAGCTCGGCTTTTTCAATCTAGTATTTCAATCTTGAAGAAATTTCAAAGAGTTGCAATGTAGTCCAGCTGAACCAAATCTCTAGGTTGAAGCTTCTTGGATCAATTAATTTCAATAGCACCCATTTGAATTTGAGCACGATTCTTTCATAAATTTTCAGATCTGAAAAGCTTCTAACTCCCTCAACCTAATTTTTGGTTTGGATATCAAAATCTTGACTTCATAACAAACTTAAGAGAGGTGGCTACCGGAGTGAAGAGAAAAAAGAGCAGAAAATATAGAAGAGATGAGTGAAGATTGTTGGGGTTAAACATTGAAACTATTATTTCAAGATTATACAACATGGACCTCAGCGGGTAAAATCCCAAAATATGAGCTTTTTATGGTTATAGAATTGGGTCGAGTGATATTTAGTGTAATTGTACCAATAATAACTATGATAAAAAAATATTAAATACTATATTTTTTATATATCAAATAACGTTCACAAAAATATATTCAAATGATCAAATATGAGATTAGATCTACGACATATCTACTATATACCTAACAATTACAAATAGCAAATGTGCTTAAATATCTCTACTGCGGCTAGTGCTTTTGGAAATCGTGAGAAACGATCACAACAACGGGTCGAACGATTGTCGATAGTTTCCTTTGCTTGATTCATTTGCAATTACACGCTGAAAGCAAAAGGTAGCGAAAGGTGAGAATAATGCACCTTATACCTTATCAGAGGCGTATCTAGATGGAAGGATATGGCTATACATGAACTCATACTTCTCTTACTAAATCATGTATAATAATATTATATATTTTTAAAATTATTTAAATATATACGCGTGAACTCATGCTCAAACACTCTTATGCTGCAATTACTATAGGATGCACCTCTACAAGTAAAATTAGCGGTTCAAATCCACTCGGAACGATTTTGTTTTGCGCACGGTATATATATATACACACGTGAAAATAACTAAAATTTCAAAAAAAATATAATTTTGAACCTATAATTTCAAAATTGTAGAAGCTTTATGGTAAAAACTAAAGTTAAAGAGCAAAATTCATTTATAACCCATCAACCCAAACATATATCACCTGGTAGCCCAAAATTGTAATATATATTTTATAGCCCAAAAGCAATTCTAGTGGCTAGCCCAAAAATACTTAATTAAGAGGTTCAGATATGCAAAGACAGATGCAGTAAGAAAGGCGACTACGCCATGGCTGCAAAGACAGACCTCACGGCCGATCGCCGTAGATGCTCCGCCGCTTCAATCACTGCCATCATCGACTGTTTCAACCCATCAATTATTGTTTCCAAATTCCGAAGCTTCCCTATCAACAGACAATCCACCTTTTTTCATCTCTGATTTTAGCTTCTTCAATTTTTCCCCTTGCTCTGGTGTTAATTCTTGGCCTATTGAGTCAGTGTTACTGCTTTCAGTAAATGCGGAGACATAACTTTAGGATCTGATTATTGGTTAAATCTGTAATTTTTTGAAAATTAAAGAATGAAAAAAGGGGAAGGTAGAGAAGTGAAAATATGTGAGTTTGTGAAGAGAAATGTGGTGTTTGTTGTAAATCGTTGAAATCGGCCAAAAAGCGCTGCTACCAAATGGGAAAGAAGACTAGGAAGAAAGGAAGCTTGAACTAGCCATGTGTTTACAACACGTGTGAAAGATCTGTAACTACTATGCCGGGAACAATGTGGCAGCGAGGTGTCAATTAATTTTAATTATTCAGTTGTTAATTAAATATTTATATATATACTAAATAGATTGTCACTATACAAAAAATATACAAAATAAACTGTCACTATACAAAATAGACTATCATTATACAATTTATATACAATAGACCGTTACTATACAAAATAGACTCACTATACAAAAATATACAAATAGACTGCCACTATATAATTTATATACACTAGACTGTCACAATACAAAAAAATACAAAATAGACTGTTACTATACAAAAAATATACAAAATAGACATTTCGGGCTATTAGATGCAATATATTTGGGCCGAAGGGCCATTTTGTATAATTGGAAAAAAATATGGGTTATTAAAATTTTGAGGGGCTATAGCCTATAGAGGATAGTTTTCTCAAAGTTAAACTCGTCAATATAAATTTTAGATCCACTTTTTTACGATAGTGCACTCATCCTCTTGAAATTTTGGACTTCGCCTCTGTACCTTATTTGTGTATACCGTTTTATATTCATGTTCGTACCTTTTTTTTTTTAAATTTGCTCGTAGATTCTAATTCAGGCTAGCTAGGCTAACCAAAATTCGAGGCTATGAGATGCCCTATTATGATTACACTCGCGCACTCAAAATTCTTTAGCAATTTAAACCCCGCAATGATATATTATTGAGATTTTTTTATTCCTATACATTATTGAAAACTTTATTATCCTAAATATTTATGTTTAGTAATTATCCGATATAAATAAGTTTTGTTTACAAAATATACACAATTCATCTTAAAAGGCTCTTAATTCATTATTGTGTCTTCAATCAAGGAATTTAGTTATACCTTTTTCTTTTTTTTCTCTCTTCTCCCCTCTTCTCTCCAGATTCTCTCTAAATATTCTGGTCATGATAGTGTGTGTGGTATAATTTGTTGCCTGTGTTGCCCATTTTCTTCATATTCTGTTCATGATAAATCTTTCTTAATCTCTCAATTTTCTTCTTCAGTGCTTCTTGATGTGCTGCCAAATTCACGTGAAAAAAATGAGCCGAATAAAGAATAGATTTAATTTATAAACACCAAAAAGTGTATAGAATTTTATGTTATAGCAGATTATTTGATTCATCATTCAGGTTAAAAATTTTCGTGTAATTATGTTTCAGATAAGCTGCACAAAAAATTATGCCCCGATAAGTAAATACTATGGTTACGTAAATGACAAGATTGAAACTTAAATAGATAATAATTTATTTTGGCCGGAACAAGTTATGTATAATGAACTTCTGTAACCCCATCTGCGAATCTGTAGTACGCTTATATCCAAATTCCTTTTAAGCATAGCTAATATTAGCACAATAAACATCACATCCCGTTTCTTGGCAGTGGCAACATATTCTTTTTAGCCTTTATTTTAAGCAACTTCTCCAATATACTAACTAGCTTAATAACTGGAACAGGTGAAGTATTCCCCAAATTAAACACTCTCAATTGTGCATTCCCCTTCTTCTTCCCACCACTTCCCGTACTCTTCTCAGCGGAGAAGAACTAAAACCATTAGAACAGTTATTCATCGAAATGACGGCAATATGTTTAGGTTAGTATTAGCAGCCCAATTTTCGAAATGGTGGTAATATGTTTACTCTTCGTTTTCATTATATCTCTCACCGCTTTCAAAGTTTCAATTGACACATTATTTTTATTCAGTTATATTCAATTACAATGTCATGTCACTTAAATACAAATTTTATACAAAATTTATATAATATGTCTTTTGTATATTTTGTATCTGATTTATACATAGTAAAAATAAATTTCATACAACTAATTATATATTATACAACGTAACTACAACTTATCAACAATTTTCTTACATTATTTCTACTCAGTTATATACAACTTAAATATAATTTATATAAAATATTGTTCAACTTTCATACAATACTTAAATAAAAAATATATATATAAATATTTTTTCTACAATTTCGTAAATATAATGTATATCATGTCGTCTTTTTCTTCTTCTTCTTCGAGTTTCAATCTGAAATTCAGCCAAAATTAAGTCTAATTTTCACCAAAACACCCTCAAAATTGAGATATAAACTCCAAATCATATTCCCAATTGTTTGCAACAACACCCAATCCAAACAAATAATGACTTTTGAAAACCCAAATTCGAATTTAAAGCTTCAAAGCTTTTTAATGGCTGTCAATGGTGGAATTTCTGCTTTCTTTTCCTTTGCTTTATATTACTGAAATTAGGGATTGAGAGATAGAGAGAGACGTAGAGAGAATTTCCATTTCTTTGCAACCACACTCAATTCAAATAAATAATATTTTTTGAAAATTCAAATTCGAATTCAAAGTTTCAAAGTTTTTTAATGATTGTCAATGGTGGAATCGTGGGTGAGTGCAAGATATGTGGGAGAGGGGGGATGAGATGTGGAGAGAGAAAGGTGGGGGGAGGGGAGGATTAGAGTTATTTTAGGATACTAATTATTATCATTAATTTCCTTAAAATGTACATAAATGATAATTGGGTATATAAAATGTAATTATAATAAAACTTGAATAGGGAGGATAATATAGTTTCATATAGTGTACAGGAATGTAAAAATTCCTATATTATTATCTTATTAGTCAGGCAATTGTCTGTCATTTGGTTGTTGATAATATCATACCAAAATTATAATGTAGAGATTGTAATACGTAAATTAATAGTTCCTAGATTATTAAATGCAAAAATTGTTTTGAGAACTATTTGGTTCAATTTATTTGAAAATGCAATATACAAGATACTATAAAAATGAGTCATTGGCTTTAAGTTGATATATAGTTTTGTTTATTTTGCTCTAGTTTTAGAAGTAAATTCAAAAGGAAAACGAGCTAATAAATCATATTCTGGTCTTTTAATTGTTTATCCATGAAGTTGCTAATCCTGATATTAAAATCTCATGTACAATATAAAACTTATACAAGAACCATAGCATAATATATATATATATATATATCCTATACCGAAAACAAAAATCGAACCAAGCACGAGATAAAATCATTTTGAATAATATACGAGGATTATTTTTTCATTGTCGTAAACAACTCGTGACTACTTAACAAAAGGCAGGAATACTATTCAAAACCAGACGTCTGGATCTCTCGGTCAATGGTCTTCACATGAAAGAATTGATAGAGACACATTAACTACCAATTCAAAGCAGCCAATACCATCCAATTGTAAATTTATTACCAACACATGAGACCCCGCCAAACCAATCCCAGCCTCTCTATTCTCTAATAAATAGAACTACTACAAGATTTCTATAAGATAAAAAAAAAAAAGTGCACTTTTAAGTTTTAAGTACAAAAATTACTCCTTAATAATATTGAAAAGAGTAGCCTTGATTCTTGAACTAAGACCTGTTTCAGATGCAAGTCTTGCAAAATTACCTGTCCAACTTACTAAACTAATAAGGCTAGTGGCTGAGCTGTATCCATGTTGAAAGAGTCATGTTCAGAACAAGGCAAAAGTAGTAAATTATCAGCAGCTTTGCCATGTGCTCATTCATTCAACTAGAAAGCCACACCCTAGAACCCCCTGGTCGACTTTAACAAAAAGCTGACTACCAAATCTACCAGAAAAACAAAAAAAACGCTCTACAATTAACACAAAATCAATCATACAACTTGTCTAATTTACAGATTCACAATTGCTGCACATATTTTTTCCAAGCAGCTTCCTTTTTTTAAGAACGATTTCAAGAAAAAACAATCATAATCTTCTTTTTCCCCCCCTCCTCTTAAAACTATGAAAGCCTATCGCGTCATAAAAGAAAGAAACGCCATCACACTAAAGCTTCAATATTGATGGTGAGGTTGAACGAATCAAGGGCACGGCTGGAGGATGACGACTTCTGTGTCTACTACTCGACGATGCAGATCCTGAAGGACGAGAGGACAAGCTAGGTGGATTAGAAGAGGCTACAAACCTACTTGAATGGCTTCGTAGTTTTTTCTTCTCAATGCTCCTATCTTCTGCCCTAATGTGCCGGACCTTTGTCTCATTCAAACTGGCTGGTAGGACACAATTGCACAGAAAGCCTAGAATCGAGTCAAAAGCAACAAATTAATCCATCCACTAAAAAATTATGAATCTGGATATAAATACTGATAAATTATTCTCTAATAGCAAGCAAAGTTGTTTCAAGTTTTATATTAAGGAAAAGTGTACTTGAGTTATGTCCAAAAAGCAATTCAACGTACCAATATTGGATTAGAATTTAGTTTTTGGCACCTTTGAGGTGCAGAAACCTTTACAAGTTGGTCACAGGCTGGCTAGAAAAATCATGTGAATTATCAAACCAGATCCATCATTTATGTTTCCACATATCCTAAGAGTTTATTAATTAACTTGAACTAATAAGGGACCACTAATTAAGACTCCAAGGACCCCCATGTAAAAAAGAACTAAGTATTGCAAGCAAGGTCCATATAGAAAAATAGTGTCCTAGTTGTCCCATTCCCCATCTGTGGTTGGGTACAGGAAGGAGAAAATGATAAGCTTAAGCTAATTTAGCCATCAACCTCACTAAAAAACAGAATAAAGAAACAAAAGAGGAACATTAAAAAGATGGCTTCTCACCAACTTGCTGAATTGAATATTGACATCATAGTTGGACATGAGATAAGAAGCTCATTCTGGGAAGCTGATAGATGTTCATACGAAAAAGTTACTGTGCTTACCTTCTTTTTCTTATGAAGTAAAGAGTGCAAAATTTTTTGATGAAATTCAAACAATCACAGCATAAAACAATCAGCAGTATTTCAAAGGCAGCGACCGTAATCTTTAAGTAACGGTGAAAGTGAGAAAATGAGAGCCAAAGTAAAGAAAGAGGGGAAAAACATGGAAGATAGAAGCATGAGGTAAAGCAATTACCAAGTCGCGCCAGTCGATTCACCCATCGAGGAATTGGCTTCCCTGTTAACCGAACGCAGACATCACTGCAGAAATGGTTGCAGTTCTTTGTGATTAGATTGTAGGAGTGGCCAGTATACTCCTCTGCCAGTTTCTCCATAAACGCCCGGACCTCTTTTGGCCCCAGGTCTGTTCTCCCTATAAGAATTGATTTTCTAAACGTGAAACCAGGGCATTGCTTTGGTTCCACTTCAAATATCCCAGTAGTCGGATGTTCATGAGCACCAAATGCATATTCGACTCCATGTACTACCAAAATGAGAAACAATTTCATTCACTAAAACAGTCCAGATTTCCCTAGACAACAATTTCAAAAAAATAAATATATATTCCTATTTTTCTTCAAAAACCAGTGAGTTCCAAGTCTCCTCGGGAGGTAGCAGGTATCCCATGAAAATAGTTGAGGTGTGCTTAAGCTGACCCCGACACCACACCACAGTTATCAGAAAAAACAAAGAAGTTCCAAGTCTCCATAGATCAAAAGAACCACATGCAGCAAAGTTGTAAAGCAATAAACTTCCTCTAAAGGTAGATGCTGAAATGAGAAATCTGAACTAGACTGATGTCACCACCCAGTGATGTAATGAAAATATAAGCAATCTCCAGCTAAATATTTTCAGCATATAAAAAGGACAAATGGTGGAATTTTCTACCTCAGGCTGTCTCAGTTACTACAGCCTCACCAGACATGGAAATTTTCAACTAATACAAAAAAGAGCACCTACCCAAGTTATAGCAAAGGATTCATGTCATGGTAAAAGGGAAAAAAAATTATTAGGGCTTTACAATCATTTGAGATCCAAATGAAGCAGCTCATAGAACCACAAAATCAATATGAAGAATCCAACAACCATGAAACTCAAATAAAAAGCAAAACTAACCCGACCAAGCCAAAATGAAACTGAACAAAGAACCCAACTTTTTGCATTAATTGTTGAAATTTTGCATACCTAACCCCTAATTTCTGGAGAAAAAGAAACTCAAAATCAAACATAAGATGATCAAAAGAGCCAACTTTTGCATAAATATTTGAGATTTAACACAGATTCATATTATTTTAAACGCAGAAAACAAGTGAAACCAAAAAAGAAATGAACACAAGATCTGAAAGGAAACGAACCTTGAACACCAGAGTGGTAAACACCAAGGCCAAGCCAATAAGCATAGCCATTAATGGGAGTGAGATCGTACACATTCAGGTAAACTGGAACAGCTCCAGTTTTCCTCTTCCGACGTAGCATTTGACACAGCATCTTCTCTTATCTCCTCTTCTCAAAACCTTGAATCTTTCAATCAAACAACGAAAAGAGGGAATTTTGCAGTGGAAGTATGTGGCATAGGAAAATTCTCCTCGGAAAGCGATATTGTACACTTCCCTAAGATAATTATGGGAATTTACAATTACAAAATTCCTGAATAATTTAATACCAAAACCCGATACTTTTTTCAATATATAATATGAAGCACTATTTTTATACTAGAATAACAAATTCACACGCGCATGAAAAAAAAAAATAGATCAACCTAACAAGGTTTTGGAATTCAGTTTTCTGTTCATACATTTGATTAGATATTTTATTTTTCAAAGATTGAAAAATTCCCCCGGCGGCCGTGACTTGCAGCGACGCCGTTTGTTGACGACGGCCAAAATATAAAGGAACGTCGCTTCCTATCACCCGGCGAAAGTGTTAAAGTGACTCTCAATCGTAACCTTAACGCATGTCTACGATTTTACAAGTACTTAAATGGCCTCCAAAAGTGGTAAGAATTATGGAACTGCCATTGACAAACTCGAAATTGCTTTTTGTAAAAATTAACCTGGATGCCTAATTTTTGAATCGCCTGTTACTAATAGGGAAAAGGGCAAAAATGCCTCTCACCTATGGGAAATAGAATATTTTTCCTCTTAATTTAGATTTGGTTCCAAATATTGCCATTATCGTTCTTGAATTGGCTCAAATATACTCCTCAATTATGAAAATAGAATAAATTTGTCCCCGGTTGAATTTGGTCCCCATCTGTCATTATCGTTAGAAATCAAATAAATCTTTGAGCCTAAAGTGAAAAAGTTGAGAAATAAAAAGTGAACTTCGTTAGTTTTGAGAGGCAAACCGGAGTTAGTCCGCTAATGATAAGGCACATATGGAACCAAATTCAAATGAAAGACAAATTTATTCTATTTCTCACATTTGAGGGACAAATATGAGTGAGTCCACCAAAAATCAAGGGCACATTTGTGATCAAATTAAAAATAAGGGCAAAACAATTCTATTTCACATAATTGAAGGACATTTTTTACCCTTTTTCCTTATTAATATTTATCCACTATTTGAAATGTAAAAAAGAAATAGTTACTACTTTAAGGCGGAATCGGACAAAAATATCCTTAACAATACGCATGGCCGGCTGGAGGGTAAGGCTAGGGGTAGGCGTTTGGTATTTCGGTACGATATTTAAGAATTACGGATCAATATGTCAGTATTTGATATATCAGTTGCGCATACCAAATACCATACCATAGATGTTCGGTACGATTTGATATTTCTTTGTTTGATTCGGCGCGAACCAAACTAAGCTGAACTAATTTTTGCATTAGTATAAAACGTTAATATAATTGGCCAATACAGTATTTATTCTTTTACTAAATCATTTTCAACACCAACAGTTGAAATAGGAAAGCACTGTTATGGAATTGTAGACGACGGATCTTTACCCTCAGGTACGCCTTGTAGTCCTTGTATTTTTTTCAAAATGCAATTGTGATTAGAGTTAGAGTTCAGTGAAATGATATGTACTGACATAAATTTTGATTTAATACAATCGCAAGTAAAAGTAGAGGAGAAAAAAGGGTCACAACAATGGCGAGGCAAACTAGCAAAGAATGAAGAATTCCCCGACAAACCAACACCAAACGATCCCTTTGGCTGTAATGCACGCTGCAAACTATATATTGCAGAAGTAGCAGAAGCATAAAGTATTTTGGCTGGGCTTAGGTTTATTGCTAATAATTGGATTATGCATTATGGTTGGACACTTGGACTTGGGTTGGGTAACTTACAGTTAGGGCTTGCTAATAATTGTAGAGAAATTTTCACAAATCACTATTGTTTAGTACTTATTAGCTAGCTATAACTATCATTTACTAAATTACTTCCTATAGTTGTGTTTTCAGTTGTTATAGAGTGTATTCGTTGTATTTAAGTTATTGTATTCATGAATACAGTAGCAAAACTCGGCGTGAAACAGGGGAGTCCAGCTAAGCAACGATTGTATTCGACTGTATTCGTGAATACAGTAACGTAAACTACGTAAAAAATAGTTTTTCAGCTGTTTAAAAACGGTAAGTGAATCAATTTAGCGCGATAGACTCCTAATATAACTCAGCTAACTCAATTATAACACGCAAAATCTGTATTTCACGGTATAGAAAAGATTTTCCGGTCGAAAAATACAACAAAACAGAGCAATCTCTAGATTTTCAATCCCTCCTTTTTCTGTTGCGTAATTTTTAAATGTATTTAGATGTATTTGGATGTATTTACATGACTTTCACTGTTGTACTTATGAATTGTGTTATGTATTTCAAATACATGTATTCATCTGTATTTTACTGATAAATAGTTATTGCAGTGACTTTCACTGTTTGTTTTTAGATGTATTTAAATGTATATATATATAATTACGCTCGTATTCACATGTATATGTGTGTGTTTTGTAATAATGTATACATATGCAACAATATATTCACATGTATATGAGTGCACTTTAATCATTAATGCTGATCGTATTTTTATTCTCTTTTTCGCAACTGTATTTGCTGCTGAACCTGCAAATACATGTTCCGCTTGCGTGATTTGTAAATCGAAAGATGGCCCTTCGAAATTGAGTGCTTTCATCGGTGTACCTCGGATAACCCTCTTGTAAAGTCTTGAATAAACCATTGGAGAAGTAAATCCGAGTTTTATGTAAAAGCATAACAATGGTGATTTTTTTAAAAAAAAAATAGTACAGATATACAAAATAATACATGTGCCAGCGAAAAACTAACAAGTTTAACACTTACCACAACTTTTTTGAGCAAACAATTTTGAAAATTGAGAAAGATAATGGAGATGAATCGGTTGATAATGGGGGTTGTATTCATGGGAAAGAGACTGGGTTGGGAGAGAGATAGTGGAGAGAGAACGTGGGTTTTGACAAAATTATATACAATACCAGTGTTATTGGGAGAGAGAGAATAGAAAGTACGAGAGAGAAAAATATTTCACAGCGTATTTAACGGCTTAACAGTAGGAAGTGACCATAAATAAGATAATTTGCTATAAAACCTAAAAGGTAGCTATAGAATATAATTTTATAAAAAGGTATTTATTTATAATAAATAAGGTATAAAGGTTTGCTATAGGAGGTAAAAATTCATAATTATAGGAAAATTCGGTATATCAAAATAGCAAAAAATTAAAAAATAAACACTGAGATATGTACCGAAATATCGAATAACTGAATTTTTTTATAGAATAACCGAAAAATCGATACCGAAACACCAAATTAAATCGGTTCGGTCCGATATTTTGATTTTAATGCCCATCCCTAAGTAAGGCTGCTCAAGCCCTACCTTAGTCCCCAAATTCTAGAGGGCCCCAAAAATATTATACTATATTATTATATATTATAGGCAGTTGTCATTTGAAACGAAAGGCCCTTTGTATAGAGTTCGAGCCCGCGACCAAGTTGGGGAGTACAGGTCCAGGTCTTTCCTTTCCTCTATGGCAGGAAGTCCCTCCAGCTTGTCTGGTTAACCCTTCACCACCCCAATGGAGATGGTCTCCAGGCTTCATAACTACTCCTTTTACTATAAGACGCTTACCTAGCCAACGCTTAGATCCGACTCTACCTGAACTTTTCTAGTTCACCCTAATATTTCTCACTTGTCCGACTGTTGCTGAGCAGTTTTTGGATATCAAACGAACCTCCCAATAAGGTAATTTCAATATGGCCGATTTCCCCTTTTTTTCTACAGCACCCGCTGCTCTAGCTAATTGTCCATCCTTTTCAAGTGTAATTTAATTATTTTTAAGAATCCAAAGATTAATATTTTTTATTTGGTCAAGAATGTACAGATGAGTGAGTAAACAATGGTAAACTTTTGTCTTGTTAGTTATAGTATATTTATCTTGCTCTTCATTTCTAACTTTCCTCCTTTTTTATATATGTTTTGAGATTTCAGTATTCAATTTCAATTCAGTTTCTTTGATTTAGCTACTTCCTTATGTTTGAATGATGCATTTATTAGAATGGAAGCTCTTTTGTGTCTTACTATTGTATAAATTTTGTGGAATACATTCAAGAGGCCTCTTAATACAGTTTGTGTCACGATTTGAAAATTACTAGTCGTGATGACACCTAATTCGACCCGCTAGGTAAGCCAACTAACAGTCAATATTATACAAATAAAATTATAGGAAAATAGTGAAGAATTATCTGGACATTTACGAATTAACCCAAGAACTAGTAGTACAAATCATGAGCTTCTAAGATTTGGAATTTACAAAGCTGATACAAATAATTACACGATATGTTTGAAAGTTACATAACAGGTTAACAAAATCTAAAGCTACCAAGGACAAGTGGCAGCTATATCTGGAATGCACAAACATCTTCAGGGTCAGCTCCCGACATCACCAGCAGCTCCACTCCAAAAATCTGCACGCAAGATGCAAAAGTGTAGTATAAGTACAACCGACCCCATGTACCTAGTAAGTATTTTGTCTAACCTCGTCGAAGTAGTGACGAGTCCTTTTAGTTAAAAGATGCTCACTGATAAAATCTGTACCTTAAACTAACAATAGAACTATACTACAATTTAATATAATAGAGTACACGAAACGAATGTACAAGCAATAACGAAGTACTAGAAGAGATCACAATTCAACAATTTTCAATATCTCGACCAATGTTTTCCTTAGAGCAAAAACCAATAAACCACAATAGTCATCCCATAACTTTCATAGCGCGAGGAATATACTCTGATATCAAATAAATTGCACGGCAACACCTATCGTGCTTTTATCTCATCCTCACCAAATATGCGTAAAACAGTACCAACCGGATGGCAGAAATGCTGATAACAGTAATGACAAAGTAGGAATACGCAAGTAGCAAAAATGAACGAGGATGTACATAAGGGCATCAGTAACAGGTGTAAACAACTAATTTTTTACCATACCAAAAATTTTAGTGTAATACTTCTTTAGGGTCTAATCTTAACATCTTAAACTTTGAAAACTTTAATTTTACTCTTAATAGGTTTTATTTCTTTTTTGTATATAAAAAAAATACTACAAAAAAAAAAAA
>MDKI01231115.1:0-49611 GCA_005239505.1 Nicotiana paniculata | reverse complement strand
AAGATTAACTACGCTAAGGTGTAAACAATTGTAATAAAGATCTAAGGTTATGGTTTTCCCCGTAGGTGAATTTACTTCTCGAATACTTTATATAGCTTGATTAGTTGTCTTTAGCAATCATGAACACTCTATCTACCATAAATCTCTCTCAAATAATTATGATAATTTACTAGACGCACTCTCTCAAGTTATGCTAGCTAGATTGCATTACAGTTCACTTTAGATTGCACCCGAGATATCGTTATCTCTAATCCAACCTCTAAACCCTCGGTTATGACTTTCGTCTATACTCCGGGAGTGGTGTTGTTCAAACATGTAGGGCATAAAATGTTAAACCATGAATTCTAGCCTCTCATCAGTGATGCAGTATAGGGGGAAAGCTCCCGGATCTCTGTCTGTAGTCCCAATTTAAATATGTGATGCAGTACAGAGGGAAAGCTCCCGGATCTCTGTCCGTAGTCCCAATATAAATATGTGATGCAGTACAGGGGAAAACTCCTGGATCTCTATCAGTAGTCCCAATTTAAATATGCAATGCAACCACTGAGGAAAACAACCAGAATGCGACAGAAACAACATATATTGCCATAACCGGCGCGAAAGCAAACAAGGACGAATACAAAGTGCGAAGAGCAAATCAATACAAAGACTTAAATCACAAAAGTGGTAACAACTCGCTCATAAGAAGTAGCCACTGAGAGGAATGCCAAGCACAAAGAGAGAACAACATAACGAGGGGAAGACAAGACAAATATAGCTACGATTCTATACATTCAAGTTCGCAACCAAGAAACCAAATCATCCCGGCAAGGGGATCAGCTATAACCAATCTCATTTAGACAATTAGCTTCACCGAATAAACTCAGTTTGAACAATGCTCAGTAAATAGGCAGCATATGAAGGAAGACATAACATAACAGTAGAAAAAACAAAGTCTCCATCTAAGTCAATTAAGATCATATAAGAAGCAAGGAATGCTAGGCAAGTACTTCTAACTTGAATAGGAGGAGATGAGATTAGAAATCAGGAATTCAGATATAACAAGTTCAATTCATATACGGGGAACATAAGGACCCAAAAATCCCTAAAGGGAAATCTATTTGCAAATAAGTTCTAGTACACACTCGTCACCTCGCGTAGCGGACTACAATCAATATAGAAGACTCAATCCTAAGGGGTATTTCCCCCACACAAGGTTAGGCAAGATACTTACCTTGACTGCGCTAATGAACTCAATACCACGCTCTTGCCACGAGTACCCAACTTCGGGTGGCCCAAATATAGACAATTTGATTGCATAGAATAAATATCATCACAAGGAAACAAAATAATTAATAAGTCCGAAGCTAATACATGAAATTAGGAAATTCGCCCAAAAAGTTCCCCGGGCCCACGTCTCGGAATCGGGTAAAAATTATATTTTTCGGACACTCATTCACTCACAAGTCTAAACATATGAAAATCTCTCGAATCGGAGGTCAAAAGCCCAATCACTCAATAATTTGGTCTATGAAGTTCATCCCATTTTTTCCATTTTCTACCCAAAATTTTCGAAATTAAAGGTTGGATTTAAGATTGGAATCATGGAAAATGATCTATAATGGATGGAAATCACTTACCCAAGTTACCTAGGTGCAAAAACCTCCAAAAATTGCCTCTCCCGAGCTCTCCAATTCGAAAATGGTGAAACTAACATAAACCCTCGGATCCGATATAATTGCCCAGCAATTCCGCACCTGCACCCCTGGGACCACTCATGCGGTCCCGCACGTGCGGAAATACCATCGCAGGTGCGAAAACTCACTAAAAATCCTGGGGTCGCACCTGCGGTCAAATGGCCGCAGCCGCGGCTCCGCATTTGCGAAAAATACACCGCACCTGCGAGGATTGGGGGATTGGGCTAAGTCCGCACCTGGAACTCCTCGCCGCACCTACGGAAGGTCCATCGCAGGTGCGAGACACCAGAACCAGCAATGGTTCAGCTGTCTCCCAAGTGATAATAACACCCTATGAGCATCCTAAACGTACCTGAGGCCCCCGGGACCCCGTCCAACCACACACGCAAGTCATATAACCTAACACGGACTCGCTCGAGGTTTTAAACCACATAAAACAACACCTAACACGATGAATTAAACTAAAAGTCCATGAAAATTCTTCAAACTTCTATAAACATTAAGTTTTGCATTTAAGGTCCGAATCACGCCAAACGAAGTCCATTTATTTCCAAACTTCACAGATAACACATATAAATCATATCAAACCTGTACCGGGCTTCGCAACCATAATACGGGCCCGATATCACAGTTTTCACCTCAAATTTCATTTCAAAACCCTTTATATTTTTCAGAAAACAATTTTCTTTAAAAAATTAATTTCTCGGGCTTGGGACCTCGGAATTCGATTCCGGGCATACGCCAAGTCCCATATTTTTCTGCGGACCCTCGGGGACCGTCAAATCACGGGTCTGGGTCTGGGTCCGTTTACAAAAAACGTTGACTGAAGTCAACTTTATTCAAATTTCCAATATAGAATTTTCATTTTTATCAATATTTTTCACATAAAGGCTTCCCGCCTACACGCCCGGGCTGCGCACACAAATAGAGGTGAGATAGAAGGAGGTTTTCACGACCTCGGAACACAGAATTAGATAGAATATACGCGATGACCTTTTGGGTCATCACAATCTCCCCCTCTTAAACAAACGTTCGTCCTCGAACGTGCTAAGATTCACTTTGAACTCATTAAATCACTGATGCACATTTCCAACACACACCTGCGGGTGATCCCACATCACCCCAACCTACATAAGCCTGATGACACCATCACAACTGCCATATAGGCTTCTCATCATCATCGATAAGCCTCATACCTCAATTCCTCACTTTCTACTCATTTCCTAAAGACCCGATCCTAAATCCATGTCCGGCATTAGCCTCAACCAGCTGCATCAACTCAGGTCTACGCTCATAAGGCACGACCACACAACATAGCACATCACACATAGGCTCAATAGCACTTTTGATCACCATAAGTTCCCGAAATCAACTCAACATTGGCAGTTAGTCCCACATATGGAAGAACTCTCTGTTTCCAAATCCCATAATACCGATAATGATGCAATAAACACGAAGACCTCATCAGTAGACACCTGAATCACCGAGTCACAACTAACACCACCGGGCACACATCCCCCAAACTGAACTAAAGAAGCACATAACGAAATGATTGAGTAGGAAAGATAGAAGCATATATAAAGGTACTATCAAAATAGCCCATAGGCATAACTCTCTATCGATACTGACTTACCAAAAGCAATATAACAAGAGAGAAGCAAAGCATATGAACAAATCACAAGGATGCCATCCTGATAAAAATTCCACCGCGATACTCAGCCCGGTCCAAACATATCAAATCACAAAGAATCATGAGGGTCTCGCCCTCAACTCTACGACACATGTCGAATACATATCATACCAATAGAGATCTCCCTCTAATTCATCTCGGCTAACAAAATCATAGTGCTCACTTACTCACATCTCAATGTAGTATCAAATCACAGCTCGAAAATAAAATACTCAGGAGAATCACATAAAACTTACCACGAAGGACGACATGGACTCACTTCCAGTTTCACCACTAGCAAGGATGAATAAAACAATGATAGACATGGCTACTACTCATAGAATCACCCAACAAGAGCAAGCACAAAAATAGAGTGCACTACATGAAACTCACTCATAAATGAGACAACAAATAATGGGAACTCGTCCTGGCCAACAAGACTACAGTGAAATACAATGGTACCTCACTTTAGCACATCAAGCCATACCTGGGTGATGATATCTGATACGACGGCCTCTAGCCTACTATATGCAACACATCAACGGGTCGGGCCTCCCCCTCTTAGGCGCCATCTATCCACCTGAACACCCTGCTATAACTCTCCCACCTGAATCCTGGAACAATCTCTCACCCTGTGGCTAACATCTCCACACTGAAAACAATCTCTCTACCGATGTGGCTGTGGAAGACATACGATACAGATCCTCTAAGACCCATGAGTATCTGAAATGCTCCCATGCGAAGCTGGTAATGCAACTGAACTGGTTGACCCAAGATTCTCTACCGTGCCTGAGTCACTCAATGAATCTACGGACTCGCCTCCTAACTGAAGCAACCAAGTGAGGTGTATATCTGGCCAACTCACTGAATCTGACGACGTACTCTAATGGTGACATAGCGCCCTGACGCAACTGCTCAAACTCCGTGCGTTGTACATCCCGACGGAACAGGTGCAACCTCCCTCAAAACATCTCCGAAAACTAAATCCATGCTAGTAAAGCTAACTCGGCCAGGCTACCCCAACTCATATGCCGCCACCACTGATCAATCCACTACTTTGGACCTGAGATGTGACAAAAGCAATCCCGCTCGTCTCCACAATACCCGAAGTACGAAGAATATGGTGACACTCCTCCAAAAAACCCTGGGCATTACCGCCGCCAATCCACTGAAAGATAGAAGGGTGGTACTTCCAGTACCTCTAAATCCCAAGGTGCTCTACCTCCGATGTTGTTGTCCTAACCACAGGCTGAAATGAAACCACATGTTGTGCTGCCATGACAATTGGAACTTGACCAATGTGATCTTGCTGCTCTGGAGTGTAGATGGTGGGAGTCTGAACTCCTCCCTTGATCTGTGAAATAACTGGTGCACTAGAATCAACCCTGCCTGAGCCGATGTACCAATTGTACTCAAAATTGCGCTCCGATCTTCTGAAGTCCGGGGTAGCAACAGGCACCTCCAGTATTTGTCCCCTAAATAGGACTACTGGCGACTCCTCAACGGCTGTTTGGTAGGCATCTTAACTGCGGCACGTGCTCCTCGTTGGCCTCTATCTCTGACCATTGAGATCATTTGCTTCGGGGTAGCATCATCCGGAACCGCCGCTCGTTTCCTCACCATTGGTGAGAGAATGGAACGATAATCTCAAACTTCAAGATCAATGAACTCGCACGATAGGAATGAAGGAAGTGAAATTGTCCTGATAGTTCCGTAGCCTCTCGAAGATAGGTACAGACGTCTCCGTACCGATCCGCAAGACTCTACCAAACTTGCTTATGACTAGCACCTATGAACGTAGAGCTGTGATACCAACTTTTTACGACCCAAATTTCCATCTGTTGGGTATCGTGATGGAACCTAGTCTTAGGGACTAGGTAAACCTGACAATTACACTGGACAACAACAATAATAAAGGAGTTTTAAAAATTTCGAAATAGAATTCTTGACAGAGTTTACAATATCCCAAAACCCGGTAAATACAAGTCATAAGCTCTACGAAATCTTTCTATCAAATCTAAGTACAACTGTCTAGGAATAAGTAATTACAGTTGAATAGAAATAAAATAGAAAGGTGACTCCGAAGCCTGCAAACACAGCAACAGGTTACCTTGAGTATCCTCAGCAACAATCTGCGCAGCTACCAACAACGTTAACGAGAAGCTGCACACAAAAATGTGCAGAAGTGTAGTATGAGCACACCACAGCAGTGCCCAGTAAGTATCAAGACTAACCTCAGTGAAGTAGTGATGAGGGCTAGTCAAGACACCACTGGTCTAATAAGTAAAAAGGCATAGATGTATAAATGACCGAACAAAAATATCTATCTAAAGATTTCTCAATGTAATTAACGATACGATCGAACAATACGGAAGAAAATTCGATGAACACGATCAACGGGCAGCATAATAGAAATACGCAAAGAGAATTGAAAGGATGTCATCCAAATGGCGGAAACTATAATGCAACAAAAACACAAGCAACTCAGCACTGCATCAATTTATTCACGTCAGGCCTCAGCCAATAACTCAATAAAACTGGTCAAACCTTCGAGTGAAAACCTTTAAATCGTGAGTTTATTTTGAAGGCTTTAAAGATATAATCATTTCGAAGTAGATAAATTTCTTCTTTGAAACATACTTTCTCTGAATGTATATTTATATGTTTTTCTATAAAGAGAAATCTTAACAGCATAGTCTCTTCAAAAACACGTGGTGTTCAAATATACTTTCCCAAATACTGCTCTTTCAAATATCATCAAAATACGTGATGTTCAAAATATATTTTCCCAAGTACTGCTCTTTCAAATATCATCAAAATAAGTGATGTTCAAAACATTTTTTCCCAAGTATTGCTCTTTCAAATATCATCAAAATACGTAATGTTCATAATATATTTTCCCAAGTACTGCTCTTTCAAATATCATCATTCTACAAGACAAATGTTTTTCAAATATACTTTCGAGAAGAAATCCATTAGACATAACTTTTCCTGGAGATAATTGCTTTTCAGCTATACTTTTCAATAATATATTTATATCTTTCGATTCAAATCTCCTCAATCATAAAACTACCGGAACTCAGTCCGCCACTCAGAATTTGTCATGGAATGCAGTACATGGGGAAAGCTCCCAGATCTTTGTTCGTAGTCCCAATTTAAATATGCGATGCAGTACAGGGGGAAAGCTCTCGGATCTCTGTCCGTAGTCCCAATTTAAATATGCGATGCAGTACAGGGGGAAAGCTCTCGGATCTCTGTCCGTAGTCCCAATCTAAATATGTGATTCAGTACATGGGGAAATCTCCTGGATCTCTGTCCGTAGTCCCAATTTAAATATGCAATGCAGCCACTGAGGAAAACAACCAGAATGCGCCTGAAACAACATATATTTCCACAACCGGCGCGAAAGCAAACAAGGCCGAATACAAAGTGCGATGAGCAAATCAATACAAAGGCTAAATCACAAAAGTGGTAACAACTCGCTCGAAATAAGTAGCCACTGTGAGGAATGTCAAGCACAAAGAGAGAACAACATAACGAGGGGTAGACAAGACAAATATAGAAACGATCTTATACATCCAAGTTCGCAACCGAGAAACCAAATTATCCGACAAGCTAATCAGCTATAACCAATCTCACTTAGATAATTAACTTTATCGAATAAACTCAGTTTGAACAATGCTCAGTAAATAGGAAGCATATGAAGGAAGACATAGCATAACGGTAGGAAAAACAAAGTTTTCATTTAAGTCAATTAAGATCATATAAGAAACAAGGAATGCTAGGAAAGTACTTCTAACTTGAACAGGAGGAGATGAGATTAGAAATCAGGAATTCAGATATAACAAGTTCAATTCATATACGGGGAACATAAGGACCCAAAAATCCCTAAAGGGCAATGTATTTACAAATAAGTTCAAGTACACACTCATCACCTCGTGTACGTGGACTGCAATCAACATAGAAGACTCAATCCTAAAGGGTAGTTCCCCCACACAAGGTTAGGCAAGATACTTACCTTGACTGCACTAATGAACTCAATACCACGCTCTTGCCACGAGTACCCAACTTCGGATGGCCCAAATCTAGACAATTTTATTGCATAGAGTAAATATCATCACAAGGAAACAAAATAATTAATTAGTCCGAAGCTAATACATGAAATTAGAAAATTTGCCAAAAAAGTTCCCCGGGCCTATGTCTTGGAATCGGATAAAAATTATATTTTCTGGACACCCATTCACTCACGAGTCTAAACATATGAGAATCTCTCAAATCGGAGTTCAAAAACCCAATCAAAACTCAATAATTTGGTCTATGAAGTTCATCCCATTTTTTCCATTTTCTACCCAAAATTTTCGAAATTAAAGGTTGGATTTAAGATTGGAATCATGGAAATTGATCTATAATGGATGGAAATCACTTACCCAAATTACCCAGGTGCAAAAGCCCTCAAAAATCGTCTCTCCCGAGCTCTCCAATTCGAAAATGGTGAAAATAACATAAACCCTCAGATCTGATATAATTGCCCAGCAATTCCGCACCTGCACCCCTGGGACCGCACTTGCGGTCCCGCACCTACGGAAATACCATCGAAGGTGCGAAAACCCACTAAAACTCCTGGGGTCGCACATGCGGTCAAATGGCCGCACCCGCAGCTCCGCATATGCGGAAAACACACCGCACCTGCGAGGATTGGGGGATTGAGATAAGTCCGCACCTGCGGAAGGTCCATCGCAGGTGCGAGACACCAGAACCAGCAATGGTTCAACTGTCTACCAAGTGATAATAACACCCGATGAGCATTCTAAACGTACCCGAGGCCCCCGGGACCCTGTCCAACCACACACGCAAGTCATATAACCTAAAACAGACTCACTCGAGGTTTTAAACCGCATAAGAAAACACTAACACGATGAATTAAACTAAAAGTCCATGAAAATTCTTCAAACTTCTATAAACATTAAGTTTTGCATTTAAGGTATGAATCACGCCAAACGAAGTCCGTTTATTTCCAAACTTCACAGATAACACATATAAATCATATCGAACCTGTACCGGGCTTCAGAACCATAATACGGGCCCGATATCACAAGTTTCACCTCAAATTTCTTTTTCAAAAACCTTTATATTTTTCACAAAACAATTTTCTTTAAAAAAAAATCATTTCTCGGGACTTGGGACCTCAGAATTTGATTCCGGGCATACGCCCAAGTCCAATATTTTTCTACGGACCCTCCAGGACTGTCAAATCACAGGTCCAGATCCTCTTTACCAAAAACGTTGACTGAAGTCAACTTTATTCAAATTTCCAATACAAAATTTTCATTTTTATCAATTTTTTTCACATAAAGGCTTCCCGGCCACACGCCCGGGGGGCGCACGCAAATCGAGATGATATAGAAGGAGGTTTTCATGATCTCGGAATATAGAATTAGATAGAATATACGGGATGACCTTTTGGGTCATCACATAAAATACCTGGCACCATTCTTGGAGGGATCTCTGTCTGGACCCACAAGTCAAAGTGTATATAATCTAACTTGTCTCTAGTCTTGTGCTCGGCCTTCTTGCTGAACTTTACCCTTGTCTGTTTACCAACCACACAATGCTCACAAAAATTTAAAACTTGATTTTTGTACCCACTCAACAAATTCTGCTTACTCAACAAAGACAATCCATTATCACTCACATGGCCAAGTCGCAAGTGCAACAACTGAGACTGATTCAGATCATTTTTCCCAGAAGCTACAACAGCTTCCCCTTTAACTACACTGGCCTAGTGGACCCTATAATCCTCAGTTTATGCAAAAGGTACGCTGTCTGCCTTGGGAAAATTTACCCGTCCCGTTGGAGGATTGTAATCCTCCTCCATCAATTCGTCAACAACACCGAAGCTCCTCGGTTTACCCTCGACCATCTGCTTCGTCTCTACAGTCCCCGAGTTTGTTGAGGGGGTGCTGATCAAGATCATTCATCGAGCAAGCAAAGCTCCATTCTAGAGCATCAATGAAGATCAAGATCGGGGTTGGCAGGGAAGGTTCGTTTAGGTGAAGACCTAAGATCTCGTTCCTCCCGAATTTTTATCGTTCCCTGAAAAGTGGAACTTAGCCCGTAAATTTCCCTTCCTTCTTGAGTATTTTGGTGCTTTCTTCGTTCTTTTTCTAATTGCCTATCCCTATCGTTGTGCAACGGTCATCCGAGTTCCCAATGCAGCCCCCCGCTTCAAGGAGTGAATCGAGGAGATCTGCAAACAAATGTCAAATTTTGAGCGTGAATGGCGCAGTCTTTCAAAGGTCAAGTGGGAGGCCCATTCCCATGGTGAGTCTTTCTTCCGAACAATTCTAGTTTCATACGTGAACTTTGTTTCTACTAAGTCTCTTTTTTTTTACAGGTTTGCCCAAGACCACTTAGCTTCGACCATTAGACGGGGACGCGACTCCATCCTCACTTGCTGAACCCTCTACTCGGGGACAACCCAAATACACTGCACGGGAGGAGAATAAGAAAAAGAGGAAATCCTCTTGCTCCTCGAATGCCGAGGTCAAGAAAAAAAGGGTAGTGATTCGGGTCTGGAAAAACACTAAGAGAAGTGTCGAGGCTAGAGTTCCGGGATCTGAATCTCTTTTCCAGCTCAGGGATTACGCTGAAGATGACGACGTGAAATTTTTCGTCCATAGGCTGATCACCGATGATGAGGAACAGGCGGCCACGAGAGATAGCAGCCGGGAAACAGATCTTTCTTCAGTCCGGGAACTGGATGAAGAACTAGAGGCTAAGACCTCCCGAGAGGCTATCCCTGCTCCAAGGTAAATAATTGGTATCATTGACATCGCAAAATCGCTGTCTCACATAGATTTTATGTTCGAAGAGGCTCAAACCGACAAAGAAAAATCACATGAGACGGCACGAGGCACATATGAGGCCCTCAACATGTTTTTCGACAGTATGTACATAGGTGAATTGGAGGATTACTCCGGGCTTGGTCACCTAGAGATCCCAAAAATGGACGTGCCATCGGAAGCAGGCGAGCCTAGATCGAGCCCGAAGCTGGTGAGGTAATTCCCTACTTCGAGTGTGGATCCCGACCCATAAAAGAACGGTCGTGCTTACTATCCCGGTGGACCCTCACATGCTTTCTGCTTCGATGGGTGTGGTCAGCTATTTTTGTTGCCTGTGACCGAGGAAGACTAGGCAAAAATGAATGAAGTAGGCATATCGAGCCTCTTCAACGAGGCATAACCGGCACTAAACTGGGTAAGCACCCTTTTTCTTGTGCCTTTTGTGAATCTTTCTTAGTTTCAACATGCTCTAATGGTATTATCATTTTATGTTTCAAGCTTCAATGCTCTACCATGAAATCTTCCTTCGGTCTTGAATGGAAGTCATGCACTCAAATTCAAGCTCAAAGAGAAGGTCCGGAAGAAGGACATGCATATGGTTTTCAGTGAACAACAAGAAGAGGTTCTCAGGGACATCCCAATTCTCTGAGCCGAGCTGAAAAAGGCACGGAAGGAAGCCTCGTCCATGAAATGGGAGCATGTCGATCTGGTCGAGAAGGTAAGGATCTTTGGGGCTAAAAATGAGAAGATACTCTTGATGAATAACGATGTAACCTCACAGGTCCTGACTACGATCGAGGCACTGAAGAGTAGGATGGACATGCTGGCCTCAGGAAAAGAGGCTACAAAAGAGGAGCTAGCATCAGTCAAGGACCAACTCTGGGTGGCAAAGTACAAAGCCGACAAGTGCTCTTGGCTAAATGACAAACTCCGGGCACAATTAGGTTCAACCGTCTCTGAATGGGACAATCTTGGCCGAGAATACACTAAGCTGAAGTCCAAATTAGAGGCAATCTCTGTAACAACCCAACCGATCATTTAGCGGTTTAAGGCCTTGAGTAGCTTCATTTCAGGTATTATGACTTTTACGTGTAGTCGGAATTGAATTTCAGAAAGTTCGGAGTTAATTCATATGGAAAATGATAATCTCGAAAGCTTTAAGTTGGAGGAATTGAATAAGGTTTGACTTTTGAGTAAACGACCTAGAGATCAAAATTTCAAAGTTCCAACAGGTTTGTATGATGATTCTGTACTTGGGCGCATGTCTGGATCAGGTTTTGGATGACCCGCGAGCGTCTCGACACCTATTGTGTAAAGTTGGCATTTTGGAAGAATTTCATGAATTTTGGTTGAAGTTTATTTCAGTGTTATCGAGTTCGTTTGGGATTCGGAGGTCCGTAGGTCATTTCAGGGTCGTTTGGAGAACTTGGAACTTGAAGGTTTTTGGAAGTTTTACCGGGAGTTAACTTTTTGATATGGGGTCGGATTCCGATTCCGGAAGTAGGAGTAGGTCTGTAATGTCAATTATGACTTGTGTGCAAAATTGAGGTCAATCAGAATTGATTTGATAGGTTTCGACATCAGATGTAGAAGTTGGAATTTCTTGTTTTCATTAGGCTTGAATTGGAGTATGATTTGTGTTTTTAGTGTTGTTTGATGTGATTTGAGGCCTCGACTAAGTCTGTGATATGTTTTGAGACTTGTTGGTATGTTCAGACGGGGTCCCGAGGGGCTCGGGTGAGTTTCGGGGTGATTTAGGACCATTTCTAGGCTATTTTTAGCTGCTGGTTTTTTGCTATAGCAGTGTGCTATGCGACTCGCCGGGAATTGGCCGCCATCGCGATGAGTAAAATGGGAGAAATTGGCCAGTGATTCGCGATCGCTGAAGACCTTTCGCAATCGCATAGAGGAAACTTTTTGTTGCACTGACTCGACTTTGGAAGCTTATATCTCACAATATATAAGAAATTTGGAGATGATCCAAAAATTAAAGTTGTATCCCTTTGTGTCTAGTTTTAATAAAATCAAATAATTTTGAAATTGGGGTTGTGTACAAAATTTTATGTTTGGTACACTACAGGTTGTACGGGAAGATATTTGTAAATCGCGAAGAAGAAATTTGTGTTGCACAGGACTGATTTTGATAGCTTATATATCAAAATATATAAAATAATTGGGAGATAGACAAAACATGAGAGTTGTAGATCTTGGTGTCTAGTTTTCTAAGATTCAAACCATTTATCATTCAGAGTATTGTACAAAGAGTATGACCATTATACTCGAGATTGTCAGAAAGAGTTGGAGAAGGCTGTTGGGAAAAATTTGTTCTTCGCTATCGGGGCAGAATGACTGCGATCGCATAGAATAAAAAATGCTGGAAAAATTTTGTGCTTCACGATCGCGGGAGATTGGCCATGATAGCATAGGTTAAATGACCGTGCAGCATGATTTAAGTTCTAAAAATGGGGCTTCGTCTTATTTTCCATTTTTAATGATTTGGAGCTCGAGAAAGGGCGATTTTTGAGAGATTTTCAAGGAAAAATATTGGGGTAGGTGTTCCGTATCCTATATTGATTATATTTCATGATTCCATACTTAATTACGTCATGAATTCGTGAATTAATGGAAGAAAAGTTAGATTTTTATAAAATCTTCCAAAAATGTAAAATTAAGATTTGAAAGGTAATCCGATGTCGGAATTTGATAATTTTGTATGGTTGGACTCGTCTCGGAATTGGTGTTCATGTTTTGTGAGTTTTTCTGAGATTCAAGATGTGGGTCCCACTGTTGAATTTTAGGATAAATTTTGGATTTTTATTCGGAAGATTAGTAATTTCATGGAATTAATTCCTACGACTCGTGTTGAGTATATTGAATGTTTTGTGACTAGATTTGAAGCTTTAGGACACCAATTCGCGAGGCAAAGATTTATTGTAATCTTGAATTTGGTTGCAAAGCGAGGTTAGTCTCATGTCTAACTCTGTGAGGCAAAAACTACCCCTAGGTGTTGTAATTGATATTTGCTACTTGTTGTTGGGGTTACGTAAGCACGAGGTGACGGGAGTCCATACGTAGCTACATACATGTTATTGTCCGAGTAGACTCAGGTTCACGCCATGCATAACTGTACTATTTGAGTTATCTCTTGCCTATTAAATTCTTTTATTTCACATTACTACTTGAGACTAGACGTGCGTAGAGTGATAGACTTGATATTGTAGAGATTTGATGAGTTTTATGATTAGTCGTGGAATAATTGTACTCCTCTTACGAATTTCTCCATTGTTATGCATTCTCATCGAAGGTTTCCTCAAAGCTCTTTATAACTCACATGTCCCTTCATGAGTGGGGTCAAGGACCTGTCAAAGTTTCTTATTCCAATGGGATTAGGCCGTTCGTCTCAACGGTATAATAGATGTATCTATTATAGTGTCTTTCGACCCTCAACAGTGCACAAATTATGATGGGATCGAGTCGTACGCCTTGACATTTCTATAAAATACTCTCATGGAATCGTGCGTAATATTTGACAAGAAGTGAGTGTATCTGTGAGTTTTCCTGATTTGAATTATGACGACCTATCTAGTGAGATCCATTATATATATGCTCCGATTGAGGAGGAAATTTTTAATTGAGAGCTTGAGTTTATTGTAGAGAGGAGGATTGTACCACGTACTTATATTTGTTCGTTTCGTTTATTTACTCTACCCCCATATCTGTTTACTTTTTATTGTATCTGTCTTATTGGACCACTAGTAAGTGTCGATGTCGACTCCTCGTCACTACTTCTCTAGAGTTAGGCTAGGTACGCATTGATTTACGTACTCATGCTACACTTGCTGCACAATTTTGTGCAGGTACATATAAGTCTAGTGGTATACTGGGCGCAAGGGCACGGATGGTGCGAGGACTTACCGTGAGCTGCATTTCATGTCATGATCCGTAGCCTGCAGAGCCTCCATCATAGTTATTTATATTCTCCTGTTTAATTTTGTATTCCAGACAGATGTTCTATCTTATTATATTTCCTAGTTGCTGCTCATGCACTCGTGACACCGGGTTTTGGGGCTTCTTATGGGTTGTTCTTTATTGTAGTTGTGAAAACATTACCATTTACCCTGTAAATTTTATTCTTTACTATGTAATTGATGAAAATTATGATTTCAAAAAATACTAAAATGAGTAATTAAGTTAACCATTCACCATTGGCTTGCCTGACAGCGGTGTTAGGTGCGATCACAACCTTTAGTAGATTTTGGATCGTGACAATCTTGCTTGATTCCTCTAATGTTGAAGAAATACTGTCCCAGTATAAAATCGATGTGGAGATAGCCGAGGCACGTTTAAGAACGAAGACCAAGTATGTAAAGCGGTTGTCTCGGAGGGAGACCCTCGAGGAGATTCATGCTCGGGGTTTCAAGCTATCGGCCGAGATTGAAGAGGCCAAGAGGCTTGAGGCCGAGGCGAAAGAACTTTATGAGCCTAAAGGTACCGATGGTTCTGGTGCCGAGTTGAGCTCTGGTGAAGATGAGGCGTATATGCCTTAGTTCTTTTTTGGTTCCCTTTTTTTACATTTTCTTTCTTGTTTGTTCTGAGGCCGTTTTTTCATGCCTTTGTAAATATTTTTTGAAATATATATAAAAAAATTCCTTTGTCAACACCATGTTTTTTTAACTTTTCAGCATCTATTTGAAATATTTTATTCGTGTATCGTCCCTAATGCCTTAGCATAGAATCAAACGTAATTTGGAGCATTCGTTCTCCAGAAGTCTGGATGGGGCCCGATTTTGATGGCAACTCTAGATTACTCGTGGCTTCAAAATTTTGATAAAATCGAAGGCCTTTAATATGCTTAAGTGTTTTAGTCAAATACGACAGTGTTTTTGCCGAGGGTTACACTTTAATAGGCTTTGATTACATGTAAGGGTCTTACTTTCGGAGTACGGACTTCGGATGTCTCCGAGTTATTTTAAGGCAGATGTAGCCTTTCATATTCGAGCATTTTCAAATAGGCTCAGTGTCTCCGGGATTCGATAGCCCGGACCATCAATTTTTTTATCAGACAAGAGTCCCGAGTCGGGGTAACCCGTGGGCTTTAGGATTAAGGATCCACTGTGAAGCATCAACGAGCGAAATGCGTAGTAATAGAGTATGGAGGAAGCACAGATTTATTTCATTACTTAATATGTAAAATACATAATTGTAGGCGCATAAGCCTTGTGTCGTGGCTAGAGTGGGCTAAATGAGTATGGTTCGTTTGGCCGTTTGACCCTTACAATGAATCATAACCACCAAGCCTTGGTTTTTGATATATAAAATTTGCCTTTTTTGAATATCTTAACCTAGGGGTAATGGACCCCAGCATTTGAGGTTGAACTTGTGAGGGCTCGAACACTATTGGTTTGGTGCAAACGATCAGTATTATGGTTTAAGTCCGGTCCTCAAAACTAAGGTAGCACGTTTTACTGTTGCCTCGTTAAAAAACTTGTCGAATAACCCACTTCGGGACAAAACTGGTTCAAGGGGAAAAAATCATAACACGTGCTCTCAGACCTAATAGTCGCACTTGCTCTTCACCGAGTACCTACATAAGTTAGTCCTTATAAAAAAATTTAAAAGGGAATTGAATTTGTGCTTAGCAGTGGTACCGCTTTAAGTGTGCCACGTTCTAGTTATTTGGTAGTTTTACACCATTTCCCAACTAAAGCTTATACGAGCCTTTGCTGGTTATTCCGGCAACTTTATACGGCCCTTCCCAATTGGGGCCCAGTTTCCCATCGTTTGGGTTCCTGGTGTGTAGCGCCTGAACACCAAGTCTCCGACTTAAAAATATCGCAGGTTGGCTCTTTAATTGTAGTATCTCCCTAGTCGCTGCTTCTGTGCGGCCAATCGAACCAGGTCGGCAACCCGCATTTTATCCAATAATTCCAGGCTTGTGGTCATGGCCTCGTCATTGGACATTTTGATAGCATACTGGAATCTGAGGCTCGATTCCCCTACCTCGACTAGTATTAAGGCTTTCGCTCCATAAACTAGAGAGAACGGGGTTGCTCCAGTATTCGACTTTGAAGTTCTATGGTATGCCCACAAGACTTCGGACGAGATTTCCTTCCATTTTCCCTTCGAATCGGTCAATCTCTTTTTCAAGTTTTGGATTATATTTTTGTTCGTCGATTTTGCTTGCCCATTCCCACTAGGGTGGTAGGGCGTTGATAATATCTTCTTGATTTTGTGGTCTTTAAAAAACTTACTTACCTTTCTGCCGACGAATATTTTTCATTGTCCAAACGATCTCGGCCAGTATCCCAAATCGACATATTGTGTTATCCCAGATGAAGTCGCTGACTTCTTTCTCCTGGACCTTATTGAAGACCTGGGCCTCGACCTATTTGAAAAAATAGTTGGTCAGGAGCAGTATGTATTGAACTTTACTGGCCGCCCATGTAAAGGGACCGACGATATCTATTCCCCATTTCATAAATGGTCATGGTGACAGGACCGGATGAAGCATCTCTCCCGGTTGATGGATCTTCCGGGCGTGTCTTTGACACTTGTTACATTTTCTTACGAAGTCTTTCGCATCCTTCTCCATTTCATTCCAGTATTAACCAGCTCTGATTAGCTTCTGAACTAGGGATTCTGCCCCCGAGTGGTTCCCACAAGTGCCTTCGTGGACCTCTCTCATAGCGTATTTGGTCTCTCCCGGACCAAAGCACCTAGCTAGTGGGCCGAATAAGGCTATTTTGAACAATTACCCTTCGACTAAGCTAAATTTAGCAGCTTGGTGCACAGGGCTTTCGATTCCTTGGGATCCGATGGCAATTTTCCTGTCTTCAGGTAGTCAATGTATTTTTTCCTCCAGTCCCAAGTCAAAATTGTCGAGTTTACATCGGTCTGACCTTCTTCTACCACCTAGTTCATCAGCTCTACCACTTCCCCCAAGTCAAATTCATCGAAAATGATAGACGGCCCCAAGTTGGCTAATGCATCCGCCTCACTATTTTGATCTCGAGGTATGTGCTGCAGAGTCCATTTCATAAATTGGTGTAGGGTCACCTGAAACTTGGCCAAGTACCTCCGCATTTGTTCCTCTTTTACTTCGAACATTCCTTTGACTTGATTTGCGACGAGGAGGGAGTCACATTTGGCTTCGATGACTTCATCCCCGAGGCTCTTAGCCAGTTCTAGACCTGCAATCATAGCTTCATACTCATCTTCATTGTTAGTCAATTTCACAGGTCTAATGGACTGCCTAATTACGTTACCTGCAGGTGGTTTTAAAATGATATCGAGTATGAATCCTTTCGTGTTGGAGGAACCGTCCGTGAACAGGGTGCATATCTCCGAGCTAGTCCCCGAAGTGAGTAGAAATTACCTTTCGACCACGAGTATCAGGGCCAACATAAAGTGAGCCACAGGGTCTGCCAAAATCTAAGATTTGATGGTAGTCCGGAGTCTGTACTCGATATCGTACCCACTAATTTGTACGGACCATTTGGCCAGCCATCCTGAGAGCTCGGGATCATGCATGATATTCCTCAGCGGGTAAGAGGTTACGACACATATGAGGTGGAACCGGAAGTACCATTTTAGCTTTCTAGAAGCGCTCAGTAAGGCGAGAGCTAATTTTTCTAGGTGAGGATACCTTGTTTCGGCATCACCTAAGGTTCTACTAACATAATAAATAGGTAATTGTGTACCTTCTTCCTCCCAGACTAGGACACCACTTACCGCCACCTCGAAAACTGCCAAGTATAGATACAATTGTTCATCTGCCTTTAGAGTGTGCAACAAAGGGGGGATCGATAGATTACGGAGTCCAAGAAAAATTATTATTCTTTTTCAGTAGTGAGAAGAGCCAATGACTCTTATCCGACGATCTCAGATGAAGTGGCCCAACACGGCTACGATGTCGACTATGGTGATGTCTTCTATGGCCTTTATTTTGTTGGGGTTGATCTTTATTCCCCGATTAGATACCACGAATCCCAGAAATGTGCCCAAGCCAACCCCAAATGCACACTTCTCCGGGTTTAGCTTCATGTTGTACTTCCTTAATATGTAGAAGGTTTCCTGCAAATGTTTCAAATGGTTCTCTGCTCGCAGGGACTTGGCCAACATATCATCAATATAAACTTCTATTGATTTTCCTATTTGTTCCTAGAATATCCGGTTTACTAGGCATTAGTTTGTGGCACCAAGAATTTTTTAATCCGAACGACATTACGTTATAGCAGTAGGTGCAGAACTTGGTTATGAAAGAAGTCTTTTCTTGATCGTCTGGGTCCATCCGAATTTGGTTGTACACGGAGTAGCCATCGAGAAATCTGAGTATCTCGTGTCCGACAGTAGCTTCGATCATTCGATCGATGTTAGGTAAAGGAAAAGAATCCTTCGAATATGCCTTATTTTAGATCCTTATAATCTACACACATCCTCAGTTTATTTTCAATTTTAGGTACTACCACTATGTTAGCTAACCAATTCGGGTATTTAACGTCCTGGATGGAACCTATTTTCAAAATCTTGGATACCTTGTCCTTGATGAATATGTGTTTCATCTTGGACCATGGCGTTCTCTTCTGCTTAACCAAATGGACTTCAGATCTAAACTCAGCTTGTGGGTGGTTACTTCCGGCGGAATTCCTGTAATGTTTAGATGGGACCAGGCAAAACAACCGGCGTTAGCTTTAAGAAAATCAATAAGTTTTTTCCTGATCTTGGGGGTTAAACCCGTGCCCAGGTATACCTTTCGATCCGGTAAGTGCTCGATCAATATAACTTGCTCCAACTCCGCGATTGTTGATTTGGTGAATTTGGTGTTATCACGTGCTATGAACGATCTCGAGACACTGTAATCAAACTCGTCATCTGCTCTGTTCTCCTTCTATTCTTCTGGCCAGGCTGAGGCCGGTGTCATTGATTGTTATTTTGTTCCCTCCTTTATGTCGATTCTGTGCCTTTTGAAATCACGGGCACCGAGATCACTTTATCGATGGAGAACATTTCTCTTGCGGGCGGTTGTTCTCCATAGACCATTTTGACTCCTCCCGGTGGGGGAAATTTCAATGCCTGGACTAAGGTCGAAGGCACTTCCCTCATATTATGAACCCACGACCTTTCGAACAAAGCGTTGTACCTCATGTCCCCTTCGATCACATAGAACAATGTTTCTTGGGTGGTCCCCACAGTGTTTACCAGTAAGGTTATCTCATCCTTCATTGTCTCACATGACTTGTTGAATCCATTCAATGCCCGAACAGCTGATACAATTTGATCATGTAATCCAGTTGTTCTACGGCCTTCGATATGATATTGGCCGAGCTACCTGGATTGATCAACACACGCTTAACTTGAGATTTATTGATAAGTACAAATGTTACTAGTGCATTGTTGTGAGGTTGTACGATGGTCTCATCCTCTTCATCACTGAATGAGATAGTTCCTTCCAGGACGTAATCCCAGGTGTGATTTTCCCTCGTAATATATACTTTAGTGCATTTTATCATCGACCCTTTGGGGATATCGACTCCCCTAATGATCATTTTGATTACATATTGAGGCTCATCTTGTTCGACATGTTTTTTGTCATCCCTCTTTTTCAAGTGGTTCCTAGCTCGCTTGCTTAGGAATTCTCGAAGGTGCCCATTGTTGAACAATTGAGCATCTTCTTCTCTTAACCGTTGGTAATCTTTTCTGGGCAGGGTCAGACTGCAATGGTCGGGCCCATTTGGTCTCTTTGATGTGCCCTATGTCTGACACAATACTTGTAACATCCATGTTGAAATTATACTCCGATAATCTTGGCGCTTCTCTACTCCCGAGCATCCCATCAAACCCGCTCTTGCTCATCAGGCCCTGCCCGCTCGATCCTCGATCACTTCTCTTCTCATTCCTGGTTGGGTGATTCCCAGATCTGTTTCCCCTCCAATTTGCGTTGTATGGCTGATATCGATCTCGGACCGGCCTTGGCTCCAAATCAATGGCTCTCTTAGACCTATCATCGGTTCTGATAGGGTAAACAAATCCAGAGGGGCCCCAATTTGGTCGTCTTCGACCCAAATATTCAATTGGTACCGATTGTGGACGTCGACCCAGGTTACCACTGAGTACTCCATCAAATTCTATTTTAGCTGTTGAGAGGACATGGAACATCGAGGGTTGAGCCCCTGAGTGAATGCCTAAATGGTCGAATCATCCGTAACTGGTTGCAGATCCATCTGTTCTATCTGGAATCTAGACACGAACTCCCTTAGCATCTTGTTATCCCTTTGTTTGACTTTAAAAAGATCCGACTTTCTAGTCTCGACATTGATGGCTCCAGCATGAGCCTTTACAATAGCATCCGCAAGCATAGCAAATGAGTCAATATAATTTGGTGGCAAGTTGTGATACCATATCATTGCCCCATTGGACAAAGTTTCCCTAAACTTTGTTAGCAACACTGACTCCATTTCGTCATCCTCCAAGTGGTTCCCTTTGATCGCGCATGTATAAGAGGTTACATGCTCATTTGGATCCCATTATACTTGAGAATGTTAGACATTCGAAACTTCTTCGGGATCGGCTTCGATGTCGCGCTCAGGGGGAAGGACTTCTGGATACATTTTTTGGAGTCCGGTCCCTTCAATATCAGAGGTGATCTAGGGATCTGATCAACACTACAGTTGTATGTTTCCACTTTATTGTCGCTGGAATTATTTTTCTTGCCCGACTCCACCCATTTTTTTAATGCTTTGAGAATATTCATCACCTCGGAAGTTTCTCTGGGCTCGGCTTCACCCGGTTCCACGGCAACTTGTTCATTTCTCCGGGATTTTCTCGGGATTGTTCGGGCTCGACCCTGTTTGGGGCATGGATTTGGTTTTGCAGTTGTTCTATTGCTGCTTGTTGAGCCTGAAACATCTCAAAAACTAATTGTAGGCTCACCTTATCACCATCACCTCCGGACGCTTCTTGAGTCGTTGTCCGGGGTCCCTCGCGAACACTATTTTCGGGATCAGTTGGCAACTTGATGTTGATGGCCACCTGCGAGTTAGCATCGATTGGGTGAGCGGCTGGGACACCATTGGGATCGGCATGAGGCTCATCATTACTAGGCACCACATTATTATTTTTGCCGTGATGGCTTGACTCAGTGTCGACGTTCAAGTGAGCAGACTGAGAGTTTGACATTTTTAGGCTAACCTGGAATTATGATTTCAAAGAAAAATCGTAACATAGGGTGTGTTATGGAGATTCATACCAAATCACCATATTATTCTTAGCCCCACGGTAGGCGCCAAACTGTTTACCCCAAAAATGAGTAACAATTACATTTGTATGCAGTTTAAAGGATATGTGATTTAATTCAATACGAATAATTAAGAATAACAAGTAAATGAATTAAATATAAAATAAACGATCAAACCAATAGCAATGCAATGATCAAGCCTAATCTTAGATTTAACAGTAGGATTCGTCCTCGATTGGACCCTCGGTACTAGCTCGTATGTGAGTGAAGAAAAGAATAAATGAGTAATGCCTTGAACAATAGCTAAAAGACAATACTAAACTTTTATTGCTTTGAGTTGCGTGTTATCTTGTGTCAGAATAAAGAAAATGTGATGACCCAAGGGGTCATTTTATGAATTTAGACTCCCTTCTAGGCTTAATATCCCTAAAAAGACTAATTTTAAATACATCGATTTGCGTGCACAACCCGGGCATGAAACCGTAAAGCTTTTTATGTGAAAATATGAGAAATAGTGATTTCTAGAATTCAAATTTGATTATAGCTGGCTTTGGTCAATATTTTGAGTAAACTGACACAGATCTGTGCTCTGAAGATCCCGGGATGTCCGCAGTAAAATATGGGACTCGGGCGTATGCCCGTAAATTAATTCCAAGGTCCCAAGACTTAGAAATCAATTTTTGAAAGAAATTGTTTTGCTGAAATAATTATGAAATAAGGAAAAGAATTAATGCTTGAAATCATTGGTATCGGGCCCGTATTCTGGTTCCAGAGCCCAGTATATGTTTTTTATGATGTTTAAAGGTTAACTGTGAAATTTGGTGAAAAACGGAGTTCGTTTGACGTGATTCGGACATCCGGTTGAAAAATTATGAACTATAAGAGTTTTTGATGAAAATGATGAGTTTTGAGGTTTAATTCATAGCTTTACATGTTATTTTCTTGATTTGATCACACGAGCAAGTCCGTATGATATTTTTAGACTTGCGTGCATGTTTTGTTTAGAGCCCCGAGGGCTCGGGTGAGTTTCGGATAGGCCACGAGATGTTTTTACACTTGAAAGATTGCTGGTTTTCTGCTGTCAGTGCACAACACTTTTGTGCGTTGCGTTCGCACCCCTTTGAACGCGAACGCACAGAGTAAAATGCTGGGGGGTTGTTTTGTTCTATGAGAACGCACCCCCCTAGATGCGAACGCATAGAGTTAGCTGGGACCTGGGGGAGGGGTTGGAAATTACCCTATGCGAACGCACCCCCCCCCCATGCGAATGCACTGTGTATCTGGGCCTGGGGGAAATAGGGTCGCGTTTGTACTATGCGAATGCACTGTGTCCCCTGCGAACGCGTAGGCCATTGGACCATGGCCCTACGCGAACGCGGCCTGTAGAGTGCGAACGCATAGGTCTGTTGCCCAGTAGTATAAAAACTCTTTTAAAAACGTGCAGAGCCTTTTCTTCTTCATATTTTCGAACCCCACAGCCCTAGGAACGATTTTCTTCACCAAATATCATCCCCAAGTCATAGGTAATCAATTCTAAACGTCATTCCTTCAATTCCTTATTGTTTTTCGTCACTTTTTCATGGTAAAAATTGAGGATTTGGGTAGAATTAGGGAATTTTGTAAAAATTGAATTTTTACCTCGAATTAAGTTCGGATTTCGAAACTAATTGTATATTTGGTTTCATGGGTGAATGGGTGAACGTAATTTGGTCCGAACCCCGAGTTTAGACCAAGCGGGCCCAAGGTCGAGTTTTCACTTTTTTGAGAAACTTAGGAAAAAATGTGTTTTTCAATAAAGTTAGTTCCTTTAGAATTAATTGATGATATTGAGTTAATTATGATTAGATTCGAGAAAGTTAAAGCAAGATTCTAGAGGAAAAGCAGTAATTGAGCAGTGATTGGCCTACGAAATTGAGGTAAGTGTTTGGTCTAACTTTGACTTGAGGGAATAGGAATCTCCACTTGTTTGCTATGTGAAATGCATGTGTGTGGTGTATAGGCGAGGTGACGAGTATCTATGCCCCACCAACTTGCATGTTAAACATGATCCCTTTCCCCTTCCCAACTTAATTGATTCTTGTCTTAATTGTTCTATGTTCATTATTGTTTCTATGACTACTTGGCCTTGTTATTTTGTTGTTAAATATTGTTATGGTTATTTTGGAAAGAGTATTGTTTGTTTTAGCTGGTTCCCTTGTGGTACATAACGGTTGAGCGGTTTGGCTTTATTTTTACGAGATATATATACATATTTATGTTCCTGTTAGTTTCATGGTTGAGAGGATATTGATGAAGTTATGAGAAAAATACAATTTCTTATTTATAATTGTTGAGACAAAAATGTTGCGATAGGCTTGGCCTAAATTGTGAAATTTATGAATAAATTGATATGAGATGTCTGGTGGGATCGAGTTGCACGCCGCAACAAGGAGTGATAAGGGTGGACAGGTGGGATCGGTTTGCATGCCGCAACAGGAATAATAAGGGTGATATATTTAGGGAGGAGCAATAAGGGTGGACAGGTGGGAGCGGGTTGCACGCCGCAACAAAGAGCAATAAGGGAGGACATTTATATTTTTACTGAATTTCAAAGAAAATAAATATTTGAAAAGCTTAAATGTTTATTTTACTATTCTTCATATTTTCGGCAATACTTTTATTTAAAGTTAAAGTTTGGAAACTTGGAAATTATTTGAGAATCCGTTATAGATGAGACCTGGAAAAGGCGGTTGAGTTATTTAATTATTGTTGTAGTACTTAATTATTTGTTTAGATTTCCTTCTTGATTTATATATTATTGTCACAGGTTATATTGCTAAAGTCTCGGCGTAGCCTCGTCACTACTTCGTCGAGGTTAGGCTCGACACTTACTCAGTACATGGGATCGGTTGTACTGATACTACACTCTGCACTCTTTTGTGCAGATCAAGGTATCGGCTAGCTGTAGAGATATTTAGAGTGACTATTCATTTTTTCGGATACACGAGGTATATCTACCGGCGTTTGCAGATCCCGAGAGTCTTCTCCTATTTTCATAAAAATAATTTTATTATATTCAGAACAGTTACATTATTTTTTTTCAGCCAAGTATTTGTAGTATTCTTTAGTAGTTCGTGAATTGTGACACCAGACTCTGGGATAGTTTTGGATTTATCTATATAATTAGTTCGTGGATCGGTGTAGTTAATTGTTTTTTTATTGTGAATTATTCATTTAAAGCCATTAGATTAAGTATTAATTTAAAATTATTTTATCCTGTTTAAATGGTTAATTAAAGGAAATAGTTAAGTGAACTCTAACATTGGCTTGCCTAGCAAGTGTGGTGTTAGGCGCCATCACGATCCCTAAGGTTGGGAATTTGGGTCGTGACAAGTTGGTATCAGAGCACTAGGTTGCTTAGGTCTCACAATTCACGAACAAGCTTAGTAGAGTCTGAAGGATCGGTACGGAGACGTCTGTACTTATCTTTCGGAGGCTATTGAGTTAGGAAACAACTCCATTTTTATTTATACTCTATCGTGCCATTATTTTATCCCAAATACTAATTAGATTCTTCTATTTTCTAGCAGATGGCGAGAACACATGCTTCATCTTCCACTGACCAGCATTCCGGTCCTCCAGCAGAAGCAGCTCCTACTAGGGGCCGAGGCCGAGGCCACGCCAGAGGCAGGGGCAGAACTCAGCCCATTTCCCAAGCAGCAACCCCAGTTGTGGAACCCCAGTGAGATTAATGAGGGGATTCCAACTCAGACTGTTCCAGTTGCACCAGCTCAGGTCCCTGAGGGGTTTATTTCTACCCCGGTTCTTCAGGGTGCTTTGGTCCGTTTAGTGGGCTTGATGGAGAGTGTGTCCCAGACGGGCACATTCCCTATTGCAACAGCCATATCTCAGGCTGGAGGAGGGGTCCAGACTCCTGCTACCCACACTCCAGTCCAGACTACTCCTCAGGTTCAGACCCCAATAGCCAATCCCGTTGGGGTAATTCAGCCAGTTGCAGCAGTGCAACCCGTTAATGGGGCAGTTATGTCTACCGATGCTTTATGGAGGTTGGACAGGTTCATTAAGTTATTTCTTGTTCACTTCAGTGGTGCTACTTCAGAGGACCCTCAGGAATATCTCGATAGTTTTCATGAGGTGTTGCAAAATATGGGTATTCTGGAGACCAATAGGGTCAATTTTGTTGCTTTTCAGATGACTGGTTCCGCCAAGAAATGGTGGAGGGACTTTCTATTAACTAGACCAGTTGGATCACCTGCTCTGACTTGGGATCAGTTCTCTCATCTCTTTTTGGAGAAGTTCTTGCATGTTACTACTCGAGAGTATAACCGTCGTCAGTTTGAGTGACTTCAGCAGTGCATCATGACAGTGACCCAGTATGAGACTCATTTCGTGGATTTGGTTAGACATGCCATTCTTTTATTTCCTACAGAGAGGGAGAGGGTCGGACGGTTTATTGATGGCCTTGCTCATCCCATCAGGTTGCAGATGGACAAGGAGACAGGGACCGAGATTTCTCTTCAGGATGCAGCTAATATAGCTAGGAGGGTTGAGTCAGTTCTTGGGATGGGAGGTCAGGGGTCAGACAAGAGACCTCGCCATTCCGGTGGTTTCAGTGGTGCCTCATCTGGAGGCGGGACTTCATTTAGCAGAGGCCATTCTTCCAGGCCTTTCCATTCAACACTACAGGTTTCACATGGTACTTCAGGGGGTCGTGGTTCTTATGTGCCTCTTTCTGCTCAGCCATTCTACAGTGCTCCTTCATCTCCTATTAGAGCACCTCCTCTGAAGTGTTATTATCGTGGTCAGCCGGTTCGTCAGGGTCAGTCCTCATGTCAGGAATGATGTTTTAATTGTGGTGAATATGGGCATATTTGGAGAGCTTGTCCGAGGTTTCTGAGTAATCAGCATCAGTACCAGGGTTCTCGTGCCATAGTTTCGGCACCAGCTGTAGCACCACTTGCCCAGCCAGCAAAGGGTAGGGGTCAGGTAGTTAGAGGTAGAGGCCAGAATGTTAGAGGTGGAGGACAGATAGCTAGAGGTGAAGGTCAGCCTGCTAGAGGTGGAGGTCCTCCCAGAGGTGTGGTTCAGGGTGGCGGGGCCTAGCCCCAACTATATGCATTTCCAGCCAGAACCGAGGCAGAGTCCTCCGACGTTGTTATTATAGGTATCATCTCAGTTTGTGATAGAGATGCTTCAGTTTTGTTTGTTCTGGGGTCTACTTACTCGTATGTTTCATCCTATTGTGCCTCATATTTTAATGTGCTCTGTAATCCATTGAGTGTTCCTGTTTATGTATCTACACCGGTGGAGGATGCTATAGTAGTAGATCGAGTATACCATTTGTGCGTGGTAGTCATAGAAAGTCTTGAAACTAGTGTGGATCTTTTACTTATAGACATGGTTGATTTTGATGTTATATTAGGCATGGATTGGTTGTCTCCCTATTATGCCATCTTAGACTGTCACGCCAAGACAGTTACTTTAGCCTTATCGGGGTTGCGTCGATTAGAATGGAAAGGGACTCCTGGTCATTATCCTATCCGGGTGATTTCATATGCCAAGGCTCGTCGCATGGTGGAGAAAGGGTGTTTGGTTTATTTGGCTCATATTCGTGACCGATGCCGAGGTTTCTTCTATAGAGTCAATTCCTATCGTGCGTGAGTTTACTGAGGTATTCCCTGCAGGCCTATCGGGTATGCCACTCGACAGGGATATTGATTTATGTATTGATGTGGCTTTGGTCACTCATCCCATTTCCATTCCTCTATATCTGATGGCCCCACCAGAATTGAAAGAATTAAAAGAACAGTTGCAAGACTTGCTAGATAAGGGTTTCGTAAGACCCAGTGTCTCGCCTTGGGGTGCACCAGTTTTGTTTGTAAAAAAGAAAGATGGGTCGATGAGAATGTGTATAGATTACCGGCATCTGAATAAAGTTACTATTAAGAATAAATATTTGTTTCCGAGAATTGATGACCTATTTGATCAGCTTCAGGGTGCTATAGTATTTTTGAAAATTGATATGAGGTCAGGCTATCATCAGCTGAAGATTAGGGCGTCCGATATTCCTAAGACAGCCTTTCGAACGAGGTATGTGCATTATGAATTTTTGGTTATGTTTTTTGGGTTGACTAATGCTCCAACAACTTTTATGGATTTGATGAATCGGGTTTTCAAGCCCCATCTAGACTCTTTCGTGATCGTGTTCATTGATGACATTCTTATATACTCCCGCAGTCGGGAAGAGCATGAGAAGCACCTCCGTATAGCACTCTAGACTTTGAGAGATAATCAGTTCTATGCCAAGTTTTCTAAATGTGAGTTCTGGTTAGATTCAGTAGCCTTTTCGGGTCATATTGTATCGGCTGAGGGTATTCAGGTTGATCCTAAGAATATAGAGGCAGTCAGGGACTGGCCTAGACCCACTACAGCTACAGAGATTAGGAGTTTCTTGGGTCTGGCGGGTTACTACCGTCGTTTTGTGGAGGGGTTCTCGTCCATAGCAGCTCCAATGACTAAATTGACTCAGAAAGGTGCCCCAATGAAATGGTCAGATGAGTGCGAGGCGAGCTTTCAGAAGCTCAAGACAACCTTGACTTCAGCACCGGTGTTGGTGTTACCATCAATTCAGTTTCTTTCACGGTGTATTGTGATGCTTCACGAGTTGGCCTTGGAGCAGTGTTGATGCAGGATGGAAGGGTGATTGCGTATGCGTCTCGACAGCTGAAGGTCCATGAGAAGAATTATTCCGTTCATGACTTAGAGTTGGGAGCCATTGTTCATGCATTGAAAATTTGGAGGCACTATCTTTATGGCGTGCCGTGTGAGGTTTTTACTGACCATCGTAGTCTCCAGTAGTTATTCAAGCAGAAAGATCTAAATTTGAGGCAGCGGAGATAGTTAGAGTTACTAAAAGATTATAATGTCACCATATTGTATCACCCAGGGAAGGCCAATGTGGTGGCTGATGCATTGAGTAGAAATGCGGTGAGTATGGGCAGCCTTATGTATATTCCAGTTGGTGAGAGACTGTTGGCTTTAGACATTCAGACGTTGGCTAATCAGTTCGTGAGGTTGGATATTTCGCCCAGCAGTGTTCTAGCTTGTACAGTTGCTTGGTCTTCTCTAATTGACCGTATCCGGGAGCAGCAGGATGATGACCCACATTTGGCGGTCCTTAGGGACACAGTTCGACACGGTGATGCCAAACAGGTTACAGTTGGAGATGATGGTGTTTTGAGGATGCAGGGTCGTTTATGTGTGCCTAATGTTGATGGACTTCGTGAGTTGATCCTTGAGGAGGCTCACAGTTCTAAGTATTCGATTCATCCAGGTGCAGCCAAAATGAACCAAGACTTGAGGCAGCATTTTTGGTGGAGAAGAATGAAGAAGGACATTGTTGCGTATGTGGCTCGTTGCTTAAATTGTCAGCAGGTAAAGTATGAGCATCAGAGACCTGGTGGTTTGCTTCAGCATATAGAGATTCCTGAGTGGAAGTGGGAGTGTATCACTATGGACTTCGTTGTTGGGCTCCCACGGTTTCAGAGGAAATTTGACGCAGTTTGGGTTATTGTAGATAGGCTGACTAAATCAGCACATTTTATTCCTGTGGCAAGTACTTATACTTCAGAGCGTTTGGCTGAGTTATATATCCGGGATATCATTCGACTTCATGGTGTTCCCGTGTCTATCATTTCTGATCGGGGTACACAGTTTACTTCGCACTTATGGAGGGCAATTCAGCGTGAGTTGGGTACCCGAGTGGAGTTGAGTACAACATTTCACCCTCATACTGACAGGCAGTCCGAGCATACCATTCAGATATTGGAGGATATGCTCCGCGCTTGTGTTATTGACTTTGGAGGTTCGTGGGATCAGTTCTTGCCGTTAGCGGAGTTTGCTTCTAATAATAGTTATTTTTCGAGCATTCAGATGGCTCCTTATGAGTCGTTATATGGTAGACGGTGCAGATCGCCAGTTGGATGGTTTGAGATGGGAGAGGCTCGGTTGTTGGGTACAGACTTAGTTCAGGAGGCCTTAGATAAGGTCAACATTATTCAAGAGAGACTTCGTGCAGCTTAGTCTAGGCAAAATATTTATGTCGATCGTAAGGTTCGTGATGTGGCATTCATGGTTGGAGAGAGAGTATTGCTTCGTGTGTCGCCCATGAAGGGTTTTAAGAGATTTGGGAAGAAGGGTAAGTTGAGCCCTAGGTATATCGGGCCATTTGATATTCTTTATAGAGTGAGGGAGGTAGCTTATAGACTTGCATTGCCTCCAGGGTTATCCTCAGTTCATCCGGTACTCCACGTATCTATGCTCCGGAAATATCATGGTGACCCGTCCCACGTGTTAGATTTCAGCTCTGTCTAATTGGACAAAGACTTGACTTGTGAGGAAGAGCCGGTAGCCATTTTAGACCGGCAGGTTCGTCAGTTGAGATCTAAGAGTTATCCTTCAGTTCGAGTGTAGTGGAGAGGCCACCCCGTTGAGGCAGCTACTTGGGAGTCCGAGTCGGACATGCAGAGTAGATATCCACACTTGTTCGCCATTTCAGGTAATTTTCTAGGTCCGTTCGAGGACGAACGTTTGTTTTAGAGGTGGAGATTGTGATGACCCAAGGGGTTATTTTATGAATTTAACGCCGTTGTAGGCTTAATATCCCTAAAAAGACTAATTTTAAATACCTCAATTTGTGTGCACAGTCCGAGCGTGAAACCGGAAAGCTTTTATGTGAAAATATGAGAAATAGTGATTTCTAGAATTTAAATTTGATTATAGTTGATTTTGGCCAACATTTTGAGTAAACGGACCCGGATCTATGTTTCGATGATCCCGGGAGGTCCGCAGTAAAATATGGGACTCGGGCGTATGCCCGTAAATTAATTCTGAGGTCCCAAGTCTTAGAATCAATTTTTGAAAGAAATTGATTTGCTGAAATAGTTATGAAATAGAGAAAAGAATTAATATTTGAAATTATTGGTATCGGGCCCGTATTCTGGTTCCGGAGTCCGGTACATGTTTGTTATGATGTTTAAAGGTTAACTGTGAAATTTGGTGAAAAACGGAGTTCGTTTGACGTGATTCGGACATCTGGTTGAAAAGTTATGAACTATAAGAGTTCTTGATGAAAATGCTGATTTTTGAGGTTTAATTCATAGTTTTACATGTTATTTTCATGATTTGATCGCACGAGCAAGTACGTATGATATTTTTAGACTTGCGTGCATATTTTTTTTAGATCCCCGAGGGCTCGGGTGAGTTTCGGATAGGCCAATGATGTTTTTATACTTGAAAGATTGTTGGTTTTTCTGTTGTCAGTGCACAAGACTTTTGTGAAATGCGTTCGCACCCTTTTGAACGCGAACACACAGAGTAAAAATGCTGGGGGTCATTTTGTTCTATGCGAATGCACTGTGTCCCCTGCGAACGCGTAGGCCACTGGACCAGAGCCCTACGCGAACGCGACCTGTAGAGTGCGAACGCATAGGTCTGTTGCCCAGCAGTATAAAAAGTATTTTAGAAACGGGCAGAACCCTTTCTTCTTCATATTTTCGAACCCCCGCCCTAGGAACTATTTTCTTCACAAAATATCATCCCCAAGTCATAGGTAATCAATTCTAAACTTCACTTTTTCAATTCCTTATTGTTTTTCATCACTTTTAAATCAAAAACTAAGAATTTTCAAGGTAAAACTTGAGTGTTTGAGTAGAATTAGGGAATTTTGTAAAAATCAAATTTTTACCTCGAATTGAGGTCGGATTTCGAAACTAATTGTATACTTGGGTTCGTGGGTGAATGGGTGAACATAATTTGGTCCGAACCCCGAGTTTAGGGGGGTTTTCACTTTTTTTAGAAAACTTAGGGAAAATCATATTTTTCAATAAAGTTGGTTCCTTTAGCATTAATTGATGATATTGAGTTTATTATGATTAGATTCGAGTAAGTTAGAGCAAGATTCTAGGGAAAAGCAGTAATTGAGCAGTGAGTGGCCTACGAAATTGAGGTAAGTGTTTGGTCTAACTTTGACTTGAGGGAATAGGAATCCTCACTTGTTTGCTATGTGAAATGCATGTGTGTGGTGTATAGGTGAGATGACGAGTATCTATGCACCACTAAATTTCGTGTTAAACATGATTCATTTCCCGTTCCCAACTTAATTGATTCTTGTCTTAATTGTTCTATGTTCATTATTGTTTCTATGACTACTTGGCCTTGTTATTTTGTTGTTAAATATTGTTGTGGTTATTTTGGAAAGAGTATTGGTTGTTTTAGTTTGTTCCCTTGTGGTACAAAACGGTTGAGTGGTTTGGCATTATTTTTACGAGATACATATACATATTTATGTTCCTGTTGGTTTCATGGTTGAGAGGATATTGATGAAGTTATGAGAAAAATACAGTTTCTTATTTATTATTGTTGAGACAAAAATATTGTGAAAGGATTGGCCTAAATTGTGAAATTTATGAATAAATTGATATGAGATGTCTTGTGGGAGTGGGTTGCACGCTGTAACAAGGAGTGATAAAGGTGGACAAGTGGGATCAGGTTGCACGCCGCAACATGAGTAATAAGGGTGATATATTTAGAGAAGAGCAATAAGGGTGGACAGGTGGGAGCGGGTTACACGCCGCAATAAGGTGTAATAAGGGAGGACATTTATATTTTTACTGAATTTCAAAGAAAATAAAGATTTGAAAGGCTTAAATGTTTATTTTACTATTTTACATATTTTCGGCACTACTTTTATTTAAAGCTAAAGTTTGAAAAGTTTGAAATTATTTGAGAATCGGTTATAGATGAGGCCTGGAAAAGGCGGCTGAGTTATTTTATTGTTGTTGCAGTATTTAATTATTTGTTTAGATTTCCTTCTTTCTTTATATGTTATTGTCACATGTTATATTGCTAAAGCCGCGCCGTATCTTCGTCACTACTTCGTCGAGGTTAGGCTCAGCACTTACTCAGTACATGGGGTCGGTTGTACTGATACTACACGCTGCACTCTTTTGTGCAGATCTTGGTACCGGCCAGCTGTAGAGATATTTAGAGCGTCTATTCATTTATTCGGAGACACGAGGTATATCTGTCGGCGTTCGCAGATCCCGAGAGTCTTCTCCTATTTTCATAAAAACAATTTTATTCAGAATAGTTACATTATTTTTTTTCAGCCAAGTATTTATAATATTCTTTAGTAGTTCGTGAATTGTGACACCAGACTCTGGGGTAGTTTTTGAATTTATCTATATAATTAGTTTGTGGCTCGGTGTAGTTAATTGTTTGTTTGTTTTTTATATTGTGAATTATTCATTTAAATCCATTAGATTAAGTATTAATTTAAAATTATTTTATCCTGTTTAAATGGTTAATTAAAGGAAATAGTTAAGTGAACTCTAACATTAGCTTGCCTAGCAAGTGTGGTGTTAGGCGTCATCACGATCCCTAAGGTTGAGAATTTGAATCGTGACAGAAAACCTTCCCCTTTATATAGTAGGAGAAATTCAGTTATAGTACAAGTCTAAAAAAGGTAAAAATTATATTTTTCCGGTAAATATTGATTTATAGTTGATACTGAACAGGATTCGCGCCGTAATATCTGGTTGAGTGCGGATATTACGACCCCCTACCTGTCATGCACAACTGTTCGCTGCGCTTCCCGAGGTCTAGAAGCTACACTTGGTCCGGGTATATCATTTTACCGTGGCCGATCTTAGATACATCGTTCATTCTTCCTGGGTCTCGATATGAGAGGCTCCTAGCCTTGGTTATAATCATGTCGAGCCGTGCTTCCCCTTCGTTCTCTTATCAGAGAGCCGGGAAAAACTTTGCCCTTGATTTTACCCGTATACAAGTTGTTCTTGTAATAGCCATTTTCGCGAAAGCTCACCTGAACGATTGCAAGTTGGCTATAAATATCTGACCTTCCCCTCATATTTTCTTTACGAAAATTCTGGAGTTCTCTCTTTCTTTTTGTGTTACTTTCTGCGTTAAACAGTAAGTTCTTCAAAGTATGATTTTCTACCGATCTTTGAGTTCGTTGGTTAGTGGAGTTTGAAGAACCGCGATACCAGTAAGGTTGTCCGTTCTATTCTTGGAGAAAATAATTCTAAACCTCGGGTACTAGGAGGGGATTAAGGTTCTTAAGGAAACACTGTGAATTCAATGGGCTCGAATATAATTCTGCTTCTTCTCCATTTTTGTTTTTCTTTGTTTAAGTTTCTAGAATTTATTTTACGAACACAGAAAGCTAACAGGGTAATCCAGTGCACAAAACATTATGCGTCATGCAGGATCAGGAGAAGGACAACACCTCAAAAGGTGTGATGTAGACAACCTATTATAATGCAAGAATTAATGGCCGCTTTCACGTCTTGAATCTTTGAACTATAAATTAATATAATTTAGTATAATTATTGAATGTGAATAATTTTTCTCTAGAATAAAATCTGGAGCGCTCCATGCATGCATCCACTATGCATGTTGGCTTCCCTATCCATTTCTTTTGTTGGTTTGTTTTTCTTTTTTGTCATTTTATGTAAATTATTGGTCCACATCTGTGAGTTATCCATTACCTTTTCATCATTTAACTAAATTCTACAATCTATAATTGATCCAAAGAATGAGACCAAACAATACAATCAAATTATGTGTAGTCCATGTGCCACTGAGAAATAATACCATGTTAATAGAGCCAAAATCTCATTGATAGCAACCCCTTAAGAATGGAGGTGCATTTTCTATTATTGATTGAAATAATTTTTTCTTCAAGATACCACGATTGAAATGATTTTTTTGTAAAACAAAAATAAAAAATGATTTTAAAAGAAAAAACATTCATTGTCATATTTTTCACTTAGTGGATATATGCGGGTCAAGGGCTCCTTCTCCCTCCCCTTCTTCAAACTACTATTCATATTTTTATAGAGAAATCTTTGATCAAGGATAAAACAAAAGCCATTTTGGATCATGTCTAAAGGATTCCTCGGTTCATGCTGAAGAAGTAATGTTACTCGATCATTATCAAGCTGACTGCAATCCTTTTCTTTTCGTGTAGATCCCACCAGAGCGCCTTCTACTTTTAAGATGCCATGAACTAGATCAGAGTCATTCTCAACAAGTCAGGTGCTTATAACAATGATATATATATATATATATATATATATTCAAGATTTGTTAACAAGTGAAATTTGTTTTTTAACCTGCAAATCATTCGCACTCTGAAGAATCTAAGGGATTGATTGCTCTACTGCATATATATATATATATATATATATATATATATATATATATATATATATATATATATATATATATATATATATATATATATATATATATATATACTTACAGGCGGAGCCAGGATTTGAAGCTTATGGGTTCGGAATTTTAATTATTTTTAAGTTATTGGGTTCTAAATTAATAATTTATAAATGTTTAATAAGTTTTATCAAACAAATACAGGATTAGAACCAAAGTTATTGGGTTCGGCCGAACCCGTAACTCGCTCTCTAGCTATGCCCCTATATATACCTCTTTAATTTTTGGATTTAAGTACGTTGTATTTAAACTCTTAATTTTTTATTCTCCTCTCTTTTTTATATATTTTATCAATACGCCTAAAATGAATCATACCCTGACCATGCATGCCTACCTAGAGCTTTTTATTTTTCTTTAACAAAAACACGCAGTCATTTTTGTAATTTCTTTTAATATAGTAAATATACCAAGAATGATTTAGTATTTATTACTTTGAATTTTCAAATTTATAAGAACAAAGAGGGCCGTACTCTCGATTTTTGTTCCATTATTTCAAGATCGTAATTGTTGTGTTATCTGTAGCTTTAATAACTACGGTCGATTTTGATTTAGTCTCATGGATTTATATTCGGGGAAGTAGCTGGTAGAGTTGTTATTTAGCGATTAATCATTACTTATTTTGTCCTAAAAATAATAAATTAAGGATATTTATATCTCAAGAAATTGAACTAAAAAATTCAGGACATATTGATTAATTCCTAAATAGCGACCCTTTAAAGTGGCTACCTGATGTTATTTCTACTTTATATTGCACTAACTAGTATAATCTAATCTCTCTATAACAACTGTTTTTATTCGGATATTTTATGGATGCTATACTGAAGTACTGTTATAGAGGAGATATATTTCTATTTCTATTACATAAAAGAGAGAAAAGAAGGTTGACCAATGGCACAATAGTCATTTCAAATATATTAGTGCATTGTTTGCTTGTATACGAGGCTTAAAAATTTGGTTGTGGGTGGTTCTAACAGGAAAAATCAAAACTAACATGTTCATAAGCTATTAAATTCTTTAGGTGGACCCCACTTTCCTTTCAACCTTCATTATCTTCATTAAATGCATTACTTAATTGTTATTATTATTTGGTCAATAAGTACTTCAACTAGAAAATTTATCTTTTTGATAATTTTATAATTCAAATGTTCACCTGATTAAAAATACTAAGGTCACATACATTTATATATGACAATTCTTTTATCTCCTTAAGAAACATTATTTCATTTAGTTTATTTATTAACTATTCCAGGTAAAGAAGATTTCATTAAAAAAGAATTAGTGCTAATGTATGTTGATTTACATTCAAATGTTATTATATCATTATCAATTGACAGCATTTTATAAGTTCTCTTTAAATTACAATTTCAATTGGAATACTTTATAAAATTCGGGAAAAAATATTTAAGAATAAATTATAGTTTGAAGTCCCCTTTTTTTATTATAAAATATTAAAAATTTGTTCAAATTGTATAATAAGTATCCCCTCTCTAAAATATGAGTTGAGAATATGAAATTTTTTTCTTTTAAAAATTATCTTATATTAGGAAGTATGAGAAGTATCGTCATACATGATTATATTTATCCCTCTATGATCGAGTTAGTGAGTACATACTCTATTCAATAAGAATTCAATATATATAAATTTCAAAATACATAAATATACAATTAATTATTTTTAAAAAATCTCAACAAATACATGATTGTGATGAAAATTGCATTATACCCTAAATAGTATCCCAATCATATCAAATGAAACTAGAAAAAAACTGTAATATTTTAATTTAAGGTCAATTTGATTACTAATTAGCATGATCGAGAAATTAATTTATTTTTAATATTATGTCATTCAACTAGAACAAAATACAAATTTCTTGTTAAAAGTCTTAATAATTAAAAATCACGATCATTATTTCAAAGGACCAAAAAATACCTTTTCATCAACTATTTGGGAATAATATTAATATGTTTATCATTCAAATTTTGATTAGTATAAAATGAAAAAAATAATACATTAACACAACTGAAAATACTAATAGAATAAAATTATATGTCATTCAATTTAAACAATCAGAAAAATACATGACGACTTATTTTTCAACTAACTTTTTAATTATTACTTTATAATAATTAATTTAAATCTTAGTGGTGCAAAAAAAATTTAAATTTAAAAAGTGTAGACTCCTATGTAGAAATAATGTAACTTCTACTTGAATTATTATCTAATCATTGTATAATAAAGCATTAAACTTTGACAAGTATTTCAAAGTGATTGGTATAGTAATACGATTTCAGAAAAATTAAAATGCACATAATGTAAAAGATAAACAACAATACTTGTAATCGTGGTTCTATACGTTATTACACAAAAGCCTATTCTCTTTCTTCTCTCCCTAAAGGCGAATAAAGTGTGTAATTAGTAATAGACCAAGAAATATTAAAAGGAGAAAAACAAGAAGAAAAAGAAAAAAATAACAATTGGGCTCGTGCATCGCACGGGTACATCATCTAGTATTATAACATAACATAAAGAACCAGTTCCAAAATATTTTGACTTTTATAGTAAATGATTGTTATATAGAAATGTTGTTATAGAGATGTCTGACTGTATTACTAGCTATTAAATACAATGCCTGCAAGTAGCTAGTGCTATCTAGTAAATTTTGTTCCTTTTCCCTCAACCCTTTCTCTCTTCTCCCTCAACTCTCACTCTTTTTTTCCTCTCTATTCGCCCTCGGCAAGGCTGCCATCCAACCGGTCATCTTCTCCGGCAGAACTCTACCACAACCTAACCAGACAACCGCCTCTCTCTCTCTCTCTCCTTACCTTATCTCATCTCCAGCGTCCGATCCACCTCTAAAAATCACGAAGTCGCGATGGGTCCATTACCAGCGGCGTAAAAAATGGAGGAGTAAGAATGGAGGAGTAAGAATGGAGGCGTCACCAGATCTAACGGAGATGCCGGAATCCATGGCTTGTTCTCCTTTTTTGTATCTCACATCTTAGTATATTCGTTTGACCGGATTTTGATAGATATAATGTGATAGTGTATTCTCAGATCTGGTCGGATTTTTGTTCGTCTCCATTTTTAGTTTTAATACACTACATACAGTTTTCTTGGCCGGAAGACGCCATCTCCGGCAAACTTTCTTCTCTTATTTGCTATTGAGTCACATGCAATGATACAAATATACTCAAATTTGAATGTATTTTATACAGATATACTCAAATTTGAGTGTATTCTGTACACATATACTCAAATTTGAGTGTATTCTGTATTTCTCAATGCAAATACAATTTATGTTTTATATTTTCACCTGTTTATGTATTCCAAAGGTTATTTTTTAAATTTTTGCTGTTTGGATACAATCGAATTAAATACAGTAAATTGAAGACAATGTAAAAGCAACTATGAATTAATACCGTGAATTGAATACAGTCGAATATCACTGTTTTTGTGATTTGTTGTTGTTTGAATATAATCGAATTGAATATAATGAAATTGAATACAATGTAAAATAGTTAAGAATGAATATAGCTTAATTGAATACCGTGTATACAACCGAATTGAGTACATACACCCTATTTCTTAATTTTTTGTTGTTGGAATACAACTGAATTCAATATAGTGAAATTGAATACAATGCAAAATACATTAAAACGAATACATCCGAATTGAATACAGAGTATACAATCGAATTGAATACAACGACATACATCTCATGGCGAACAATTAGTAGCTACGGAATGTAATTAGCTAAATTATAGCTACGCCCAACAATAAGCCTCTAAACAATAGTTATTTTTGAAAGTTTCCCTATAAATTTATACTCTATATCGCAAGTTATTAATTTAGTTGAACCCGTAATTTAAAGACTATATTCACCCATGTCCAAACTATTATTACTAGCTATTAAATACAGTAGTGCAATAAATTTTGTTCCTTTTCATGTAGTGCATACATAATTATCAGCAAATAGGTTTTAGACTTGCCCATTACAGTTCGCGTAGATGAAAGAAAACCTCCAAGTGTGACTTCATATCATTAATTCATTATACATAATATAACATATCGAGAAATGAAATTACTGTTGGGTATTTTTTTTTTATCTAATTAGATAAGAGGTGTGAATCAGAAATGGAGGGAAAATATTACGAGGAAAACTTGAAATAGTTTCCTTTACTGATGCACTTTATTCCTTATCGGAAGAAGGAAAAAAAATCTTTGTGCTTATATAGAGAAGCACATCTTCTAGCTCTTAAAGAGTTGAGAAGAAGTGGTGCCTCGCGCCATCGTCGCTCGCTCGACTTCGGCTTCAGATTCCGTTATTTAATTTTCTTTTTTTCCTGATTTTTTCGCACGAATACTTTCGCACCTATTCAACCAAAACCTGAACACCGAAAATTGCACTCTCCCTCTCTCTTCTGCATTTGTTTTCCAAAAGCAAAAACATAAGCATCAGTGTGGTTTACTGCCGTTTGTTGAGTTCAACGAAGTTCTGTAATTTTCATTGCCGGTATTACATGTTGCGTTTTTATTAAGGAGTGTGAATGAGAAATGGAAGAGGTACCTCTTGGATTGCACATCTTCATCTCACCCTTTCATTATATATAAATTTAGAGGCTTGACCTCATTTTTTATAGATGAAAAATCTGAAAACTTCTCCCCTCTTTTCTACATTGTTGCATTATTTTCTAAATAAACATAAGTGTCAAGTGTGATTTGCTCCGTTTGTTGAGTTCGCTGAATTATGTGATTTGAAGTGTTGCTATCACAGAATAATTATTCCATTCTATCTTGGGAGGAATTAATCCGTATACCTTGGGCAACAGTAAGGGAATTAAATTCCTTAAGGACACACTGTGAATTCAGTGGGCTCGAAATTATTTTACGATTTGTTTATGAACTAACGTTTCGTTACTTCTCTGATTTTCTGATTTTGAACACAGTAATACAAACAAGAAATTTATCTGTTTTTTAAATATATTTTTATCTGTGTTCATCTTAATAGGTGTTTGTTGGAGACTAAACAAACACATTCTAGTCGGACGTAAGTACAACAAGAAATGATTATAGTTCTTCTCATATGTTTGCATTCTACGGAAAAAAATGATGTTGTGCATCATTCTTGGTTTAATCTAAAGAACTAATTTTTGAAAAGCCACGATATTAAGTCATAATTGTTGGCAAAACACAATTTATCTCCATATTTCCTAGGTTAGCGGAAGATGTTGTATCATTTGTTGTTAGTTGATACACTGATTCTTCGAGGACTAATTTCAAGGCAAAATTTTGAAATTAGATCATGGCATGGACTTGAAGACAAGGTATATATTTCAGTGGATATGTATTGAACTCTCATACATAAAGGCATCGAAATTACTAGCATCATCATGTCAAATTTCAATTATTGCGTGAATGAGAAGACATGTAACGAAGTGCAGTTACAATTCGGTCTAATCAATTTTAATTTTTTTTTAAAAGACTAACCAATCACTTATTAAGGGGTACAATTGTAGTGTTCTAACAAATATCATTGACATCACGCTGGTTCAGAGTTTGTGCAAACGGGGTCACATACAGAAACATGTGCGTTCATTTTAGGGATGAATCGGTTTTGGAAGTGGTTGCAATATTGGTATTACACCCTTACCCTAATTTTGTTTCTACAATATTAGGGTAGATATTTGTAAAGTGATGATCTCAAAATTTATTTGCATGTTCTGAGGATTAAGAATAATATATGATTATTCCGTTTATCAAATAAAATCGGTTGTTTGGTATACACTTTGGGGACATGCATAAAAAGAAAATTACTTTTAAAATTGTAAGACATGAATAAGGCTTATATTAATACTTGAAAATATTCTTGAGATCATGAATATAATATGTAAAGATGAACATATATGAGTTTGATTAGAAAAAGAAATTAAATTGTTTAAAGTGTTATAATGGTTTAGTTGAAAATCATTTGGAAAGGGAATTAAAATTTTCGTGATTTTCTATACCCGTTATAGAGAATAAAATCTTCGTGATTTAATACTCCTGCCTCGAAATCAAAATCTGCGTGATTTTTTACTCGTTCATGGAGATTAAAGTCTTCGTGACTTTCTACTCATTTGTCGGAAACTAAAGTCTAAGTGACTTTATACTCATTCTAGAGATTAAAATCTTAGTAATTTTTTACTCCAATTTATTATTCGATTTGAAGATTAAAAACTTTATCGTTTATTAAATTTGATTGTGTCACATATTACTCGGTTTGAAGATTAAAAATTTCACCGTTTATTAGATCCGGTATCAGATATTACTCGGTTAGAAGATTAAAAACTTCACAATTTATTAATTCTGATTTTGTCAGATTGGTTTAAGATTAAAAATATCACCATTTATTCTGGCTCTGTCGTGACACAAACAACAGTTCTTGTGGTTGGCTCTACAAAGTAAAAGGGGCGGTGAATGTGAGTCTCATTTTGAATAAATATGTATGGAATATGGTATTATTCATCAAACGGCAGCCCCTTAGTCACCACAATCTAATGAAATTGCAGAAAGAATAAAACGTTAAAGGAGATGATGAATGTCTTGTTGATAAGTTCTGGTTTACTCCAGAACTTGGGGGGGGGGGGGGGTTATTTTTACAACTAATTGTTTACTGTCGAGTTCCCCATAGCAAGACGCAATCCATTTCATATGGAAAAATGAAATAGAAGGAAGCCCAATTTAAATATTTTAAAGTGTGGGGATACTTAGTTAAAGTGCAAGTTCCTAAACCCAAAAGGGTATCAAACCAAAAATTATTGATTGCGTTTTCATATGATATGCAACAAATAGTAAGGAATATAATTTTCTGGTTCATAATAAATCCCGATATTCATATTACTATGGTAATCAAATCAGATAATGCTGAATTCTTTGAGAATATTTATCCATATAAAAATAAATGTGAGTCGTCTAGTGAAATATCTAAATGACCTCGGGAAGAAGCAAAGGAAAGTACACCTAATGAGGTGATCCAAGACGTAGTAAACGCCAAAAGACAACTACTTCCGTTGGACCAGATTTTCTACATTCTTGTTAGAAAATGAGCTTCAAACTTTGGAAGAAGTTATGTCTTCCTCGGAAAGAAGCAGTTAATAGTGAGTCAGAATCCATATTAAGTAATCATACTTGGGAAAATGGTTGATCTTCCTCCAGGAAATAAACCTTTGGGTTCTAAGTGAATTTTCATAAGGAAAATGAAAGTTGATGGTCCTATTGAAAAATAATTGGCAAGATTAGTTGTCAAATGATTTAGACAATGAGAATGTCTTGACTATTTTGACATACACTCGTCGGTTATGAGTATTGTGTACATATGAATGTTAGTAGCATTGGCTACAGTATACGGCCTTGAAATCCATCAAATGGATGTGAAGACACCCTTTTTAATTGTTATTTGGAGGAAGAAATTCACATGGAACAACCAATAGTTTGTGGTTCCTGAAAAAGAAAAGAAGGTGCGCCGACGTGTTAAGTTCTTTATGGAGTAAAATAAGCACCCAAACAATAACATGCGAGATTTGACCAAGTTATATTGTCAAATGGTTTTAAATTTAATGAGTGTAAACAAATGTGTTTATTTTAAGAATACTTCAAATCACATAGTTATTATTTTATTATACGCGGATGATATGTTTAAAATGTGGGGCTTTTAGCTTATGCATGACAAAAGCCAATGTTAGACGTAATGTCTAAATGATATTTTGAACCCTACCAATTCTTAGTGGATATTGATATGATAGTCGGTGAATTCATTACTTGTTCAGTCTTAGTGATGACTAGTGATGAAACTACAAATTCGAAAGTTGTTTACGTACTTTTCCTGAAATGATTTGTTTTTTCTTGAACATTTATAATGTTTAGCTCTTTCATGAAAGGATGTCACCTGGAAGGCTGTGACTTTTCATGAAAAGTGTGTTTACATGTTTTGTATAAACATAACCGTTCATGAATAAATGTATTAATACATTGGTCTATAATGAGGTGAACCAACCGATAAACATGACCAAAATTCATTCCAAGTTGGATTTGTTTCATAAATGAAGGAGCTATAATTTGCATATCATATAGACGTATGAATAAATAGCATACAAATGTTTGAAAATGGCAGAATGATTGTGAAATGTGTTATATATTAAAAGGTTGTGGCCACAACTGATGCCAATCATTCCAGCTGTTGTGATAATGTACTATTGCTATATTAAGTGTAGTCAATAATCTAATATGCAATAGAAAGTCAAGACGTATTAGTTTACGACATAAGGAAGTTCGGATTGAACTGACATGACAATAAAATGAGTGTTGAAATATTTGAAATATACTCAAAATTATGTTTTGCACTACAATAAGTATCCCGTGATAATAGAGGGACATAGTGATGCAAATAGATCATCGGTTCAACTGATTCTAAATAGTCGGTGGAGAGCGATGTCTTGGAAATCGTCCAAATAAATGTGCATTGATCTCTCTACCGTGGAGGCTGAGTTTATAGCCTTAGACAAAGTCGGTGAAGAAGCTGAATGGATCCAGAATTTCTTGGAAGATATTCTATTTTTGCCCAAATCTTTGGCACCTATATGTATACATTATGATAGTCAAGCGGTAATAGGCAGGGCAGGGAGCATTATGTATAACAAAAAATCTCGTCACATTCGACGGAGACACAATACCGTTAGACAACTACTGTCTAGTGGTATTATCACGATTGACTACGTAAAGTCAAGAGATAACATGTCGGATCCACTTACAAAAGGTCTATCTAGAGAGGCAGTTAAAAGATCATAGAAGGGAATGGGGCTAAGGCCTGGGACAAGTCATCATGGCGGTAACTCTACCTAGCAGACTGGAGATCCCAAGAGCTAGGTTCAAATAGATCAAACAAAGTTATGAGAGACGGTTCAACATTGTCAAAAAAAAAAAAACTCAACCCATTCTCGTGATGAAGACAATGTTCAGAAATCAAGGTAAAGCATTAAGGTTTTTTGATGAGTCAATAAAGCTTAAAGCTTTTTAATGATTTGCTAAGTCTGGCAGGATATGACCAGATAGTGTGTCTATAGGATTACACGTTTAGAAATCACCTATGTGAGTATGAAGTGTAAGCCGTTTTAAAGGGAATGAAAGTAAAGGCTCATTCTCTAAGCACTCATGAAACCATACGGTGCTCATGGCTGAAATGAACACAATCGTGAGAACCAAAGACGATTAAGGGTTAATTGTGTGACTTATAGTTGTCTAGGTATGCACTAAAGTTCGACGGTTTAAAGATATCAAATCTACCGATTGACCGAGTACATCCGATATAAGTTCACTACGGAAAGTTCAAAGGGAAACCTACTTATTCAGATGTGATTAATCCTTAATTGTGAATCACACAATATTTTCATGCATGTTTTTCCACATATGTCCATTCATCGTTCATGTGGGGAATTGTTGCGTTTTTATTAAGTGGTGTGAATGGGAAATGAAAGAGGTACCTCTTGGATCATTATCTATAAATTTAGAGGCTTGGCCTCATTTTTTATAGATGGAAAATCTGAAAACGTTTCCCCTCTTTTCTACATTGTTGCATTGTTTTCTAAATAAACATATGTATCAAGTGTGATTTGCTCCGTTTGTTGAGTTCGTTGAAATTCTTTGATTTTGAAGTGCCGCTATCACAGAATAGTTATTTCGTTCTATCCTGGGAGGAATTAATTTGTATACTTTGGGCAACAATGAGGGGATTAAATTTCTTAAGGACACACTGTGAATTCAGTGAGCTCGAAAATATTTTACGATTTATTTATGAACTAGCGATTCCTTACTTATCTGATTTTCTGATTTTGAACACAGTAATACAAATATTACAGAATAATTGTTCCGTTTTATCTTGAGAGGAATTAATCGAATAACCTTAGGTAACTATAAGAGGATTAAATTTCTTAAGACAACATAATTTTCAATTGGGCTCAGAATGTTATTTATTTCATTCTATTTCAGTCTTTAAATTCTGGCTTCGTTTTATTTTACATAAAATATTTTCGAATAGAGACGGTAACAATTACTACAGTCGAATTGTAGATCCTTTTCCCAAATAGATTTTGACATAATTTATGCATACCCTTTTTCCTAAAGTTGCACGAGAATTCAGAGTAAAGTTCAAGTAAAGTTACTCAACTTTTTGGATAGACATCGAATACTTTAAATCCCAAAACTATAATTATCTTAACGCATCAAATTTACCACTTTAGGCTAAAAGTTTTATTGATCTTCTAAGCGTATTTTTCTTTGTTTTCTATTCGTTATCCAATAGTCGCATTTTATTTGAATTTGTGCCACGCAAGATCTATTAAGAGGGAAGCTCTGTAATGAGATTTTTTCATTCTCAATGTTCAAATTCGAGATTTTTCCGCCTTACCAGAATTCTTAAGGATATTTCCGAAGCACCTTTGCAAAAACTATCAAGAGATAATTATTCCATTAATTAATCCATAAAGTGACTACAATATTCAGATTAAATGAAAAACAGAATCCTTTCTACCAAATAATTATAAACTCCCTCTAAATCAACGCTTCAATAACACAAAATAAATTATTTGTGCTTAGTTTTGACAAGACAAAGCAACTTTAACAACGTGATGGTACAAATTCTGAAATTTTCGACCGAATAAGTCACGGAGAAAATAAATTTTCAATTATTTTTTTTTATAGCTATAGAACAATGTGACACTAAAATATTATAACAACAATGACGTCTTTATTCCAATCAAGCCGGAATCGCCGATATGAGTCCTTGCTGGTTATATTGTTCTGCTTTTAAATTCACTTTCGATGAGAATCTAAAAATTTGCGGAGCAAATATATGAGAAAATTAGATGCCGTCAATATCTTCCGACGATAATATCAATCGTACTTGCCGTTGATATGTAACTATTTCTCAAATTGACTGATGTATTAGACTTTCTCATAATCAAATTTCACTATTTTTAAAATAATACATCTCTCAGGACTGTAGTTACACCTGTCTAATTTTGCAAAGCAAAAGTTGCAACTCATTTAATGATACATCAATAATAATCCAGTAAAATATCATAAATGGAGTCTGAGAAGGGTAGTGTAGTGTATACGTAGACTTTACCCCTACCTCGAGAGAGTAAAGAGACTGTTTCCGATAGACCCTCGGCTCAAGAAGACAAAATAATACAATATATCGGTACCATCAACAGAAACCATAAAAATAATAATATCACCATAAGTACCAGAAAATAGATGAAAAGCAATAACACTAACAAGTAAATAAGGTTCGATCCTATGAAAAATGAAAGAATAGTGTGAACACAACATTAACCACTAGCAGTCTCAGACACAATTCTATCAGATTAGTCTCGCACCCGATATAAAGTAGAAGAATATTCAACTACTTACTAACCTACAACCCTAATGCTCGACTTCCACATCTTTATATCAAGGACTATGTCCTTAAAAATCTAAAATCACGTCATGTCCTGTCTTATCACCTCTTCCTAATATTTTTTAAGCCACCGCCTACCTCTTCTTGTACTCGCCAAAACCAACCGCTCACGTCTCGTGATAATGGCTGTTATTTGGATTGCCACTTTGACCAAATATCTACATTCGTCTTGGTTTGTGTGCTTGAATGACTTAGTGCAATGAGGAGAGATGTATTGAAATCTTTTGAAAGTAGTATAAAATCAGCATAATAATTGTGATAATTAATTTATTCCTTTAAATTGATCCTGTTGAAATTGAAACATAAAGAGTCTGAATATACACGTCCCACCAAGCAGTTTTTAGGCCAGCGATTCTTCATTGTAGAATATTCTTTAAATTGCCGACCTCTTACCTATATTGGGAATTAAATGGAGTTTGACCTGGAAATCATATTCTAAAATTCATAATGTATTAATTATAATATCCTGCAAAACTCTATGCTTCTTCCATCTTCATCGTGCAATCTTTTTATTTAATGCCTTAAATTCATTTTATGCATAATGGACGACTAGCTAAGTGCCTAAGTTTACATATTCACAAATATTAAATAAAAATAAAAAGAATAAAAAGGAGGAGGAAGAGGAAAATGGTTCTTTCAAAAATAGAATTCCTTCAATTGTTGAACTTAGGTGATTACCCAAATTATCAACTTCTCTGAATACTTAATAAGTTATAGGAGTAATACTTCTTTCAAAATAGCACATGTTATATACTCTGAATCAAGTTCATACTTTCATATTAATGGGGTGAAGAGCGATAACGATGTAAATCAAATATTGTTTTGATCAACCTAAATACTCGCTATTTCGTTATGTACATATTCAGAGGCGGATCTAGGATTATTTCTAGACCACTAAAAAAATAAATGAGAATTAATTGATCCTTGTTCCTTCGGATTAGTAACTCAGTGTTCAATCAGGTACACCATTCAACCTTTGTAGATCATGAGTGCCAACAGATAATATTAGATCGATTCTAAAAAATACATATATAAAATATCTCGTTTGATAAAAAGATCATAAATTCACGTACCTCATAATCTACGTATAAATCCGCCCCTATACATCTCTCTCCATATGTATTTCCATTGGAATAGCAAATTAAAGATTCAACTCAAACATTTTCCTTAAATCAATGATATTCCTCTATTTAAATAATAAAATAAAACTTATATTTTGATATAAAGTTATTGTAGCATTAGTCTTGTAAAGGAAGAAAGAAGTTATAGTAGTATTAGGAACAAGAAAAACATTATTTGCATGGTTTGGACTACTGTTTAACGGGTAAAAATAGTACGAGCTAGTCAGTTTTCAGACTGTTTTTGCTAAGTCATTGAAAAATAGTCACTATTTTGCTGCAACAGAGATCGATCAAGCATAATATACTAGAGTTCAGTGCACCTGTGTATGAACTTCCAACATAATATGCGGGAACTCCAACACGTGGAAAGTTCCAGCATCATATACTGGATATTCGAGCACCTGTGTGTCACACCTCTTTTTTCACCACAATCCTATTGCAACGTTGGTGAAGAAGAGTTTTTCCAATTAAAGTGACGTTTCGAAAAGGGATTATTTATTATGTAAAGTCACCACTTGGAATTGAGTTTTGGTGTTCCAAGTCACTTTTTATTGAATCCCTTATCAAAAGAAAAATTTGACTCCTAATTCATGGTCTACGAAAATAGAAGACTGAGTAAGGAATTCTGTTGACCGAGGGGAAGGTGTAAGGCACCCCTCGAATCCCGTAGTTCTAGCACAGTCGCTTTTATTGACTCATGTAAGGCTTAAATCAATTTTTAACTATTCTTGTATTTTATTGATTATGGCTTATTTATTACCGTAATTAATTATTGTATTTTTATTAATTGTGTTTACCAAGATGCGGAACGCACACAAGGTATTTCTTTAAAATTAAACTTTAAACCAAGGTACGAAATGTATACATGATTATAACACAATTATTTTAATTTAAAGGTGTCGAGACCCGGAATGCGAATTATTGACACTTCATGTTAAACGCATTATTAACAAAATTAACTCTCTCCTTTGTACACTGAATAAGTTTATATTATATCTACCAATATGAAAATACACATAACTTCGCTATGTGATTTAACTAATTAGTAATACTGTCACTTGTTCTTGATGCAAACAATGCAAGAAAATTTTTATTTTTTTTAGTAGCTCTTTACTATCCTACTAACAGGGTATATATTATTTTATATAATCTTTGAATATAAAACACATTTTTCATAAAGAAGTTCAGGTCATTTTACGTTAAAAGTTCACTAAAATAATTGACTCCTAAATGGTAAAAAAGAGTACATCAAATTTTGGGAAAGAGGGAGTAATACTAGACTAATAGCCATCAATTAATTAAATGAAGTGAGAGAAAAAAAGTCACTAACTGCTGACGTTAAAGGAGCAGCTTCTTCCTTTGCTTTGCTTTATAAATACAAAGAGGGGTTTCTTTGTTTCTCCGCCACTACAGCCCTTTGCTGGTCGTTAGCCGTTTAGCAGACTTTTGTTGGTTGGGAGTCTGGGGTTCGGTTTTAGAATAAGTATTGTAGAATAAACTTTTCAGTTGTCAATAATTCGCTCTAGCTCAAAAAAAAATACTCAAAACAAATCAAAGATAAGAAAAATAAAAATAAAAGATGAAGCCAAAATTAAGTAGAACCAACAAAACTATCTTTCATGTTGATGATGAAAATTCGAATGTTACCTTTTTGTGAAGCTTTTTACAATAAAACCACGGCCACAATCTACTGATTTCCAAAGCTAGGAATGCTAACTTTTCTAAAACCTCGAACTCGAAACCGCGAACGAAATCTCGGACTCCGTCTTCAAACTCTCTTTCCTTCTTATTTGCACAAATTTTTTACCCTTTTTTTGTTTTTTTTTTCGTTACTCCTTACCTCTTTATTTCTTTTTTATCTTTTCGTTCTCTTCAGTCAGTTCCTCTTCTGACTTCTCTCCTTTTTTCTTTTCCTTTTTTGTGTGTGTTTCCCTTCTTTTCCTCTTTCTGCTTTTTGACTTCCGTTTTTTCTCCCTTTTTTTTTTTATTTTTGTCTATTTATAGAATAAGATGGATGAAGTGGTTGGTCAAATGTGATATTGTATGGGAGTAGGAGTGTGGGATTTTTAGGCTAAAAATTTGGGGTTAGTTAGCTAATTTAAAAAAAAAATCAGATTTGTTTTAGATAAAGTTAACAAACTTTATCCTAACTTTAGCTTCAAAGTTTTATTTCTAATAAAAAAATTCGTTTTTTTTTCTTTTTTTTTTTTAAAACTTTTTTTTTGTTGTAATTTTCTAAATCTTACATAAAAGATATATATATA
>MDKI01017036.1:0-37252 GCA_005239505.1 Nicotiana paniculata | reverse complement strand
AGAGGATTGTCTGGTGAAGTTTTGGTGTTATTTGGTTGAGCTCCACCGCCGGTAGGAGATTTCCGGCCGGCGGATCAAGGCGGAGGAAGGCGGAGACCGGCTGGTCTCTAGAGAGGTGAAAGACGGGGTGGAAAGAGGGTGTAAGGCTTCGAAGTGAACTGGGGGATGGGGGGGAAGCTTCGGACATTTATATGTTGGGAAATTAGGGAGTTCCAAGCCGTTAGATCAAAAGAGATCAACGGCTGGGATTTGTCATAATCTAAACGGGGTCGTTTTGGGATCAGGGGCTGGGGCAGACCGGGTGTAAAGATTGGGCTGGGTTGAGCGAAAATGGCTTGGGCCTGGGCAATTTTGGCCCAGGTCTATTTAATTCATCCTACCAATTAAATTGCCCTAAATTAAGACTAAACATGTAATAATTAGTTCTAACTCTAGTATTTGTTTAACTAATTAAAAATCATACCATTTTATTTACTCCTAGTTCAATTTCATAATTTTGTTAAAAGAAAAAGTGATTAAACCAAAAATTAAACATTAACCTATTTTATATCAGGTAACTTACATTTCGCTATTATTTAAATAATAATTAAGAGTTATGTACCTAATTAAATTATTTACATGTTTAGAAGACGAATCCCGGCCGCGTAATGTATCAAAATAAATTCATAAATAGTATTTAAAATTTAACAAATATCCTTAAAACCAATTATTTTATTGAGATTTTTATAGGATTATATGATAAGTAAAATCACATGCTCACACTGGATATACAGACTCTCTGCTCTCTTGACTGGAAAAGGAAATACTCAATTGAATATGAACTCCCGTTAAGGAGAATATTGTAACTTACAAGACTAGGAAAATATACGTAAATTCTGGAATATGAATTTTTTCTTTATACCTCGTTATCAAACTTGTGTAATTACGAGATCATGAAAAATGAAGGAAGAGCTTAGCCTTAACATACCTGAGCCGATTCTCTTGACAATCCCTCTAACATACGTTACATAAAACAGGTAACGATGAGATCGAAGTAGGAAAAATCCGTATGATATTCTTGAGAAAGATTGCACCGTACTCCCTTAGAACTGCAAAATCTCATTGCATCTTCATTTGCATTCTTGGATGTATAATTTTGCTTCTGGTTTATGTATGGCATTCAACAGTACGCTTGATCTAATGTGTCTTAGTCATGGAATAATACATAATTCCTTCAACCTTGATAGAGAAGACAAGTGACAGAAAGTTTTCAAATTGGCAAAGTAGGGAAATGGTCAAATTAATATCGTTGTGGACCTAGTTTTGATGTCAAGACTTCTTTAACTTTTATTTGGGAGATTCAATGTTGCTGGAGTCTTTTATTTTATGCATAAATTAATGCACCCAACTTCTATCAATGAAAATTGTATTTATTTACAATATTTGGTCCAGCAATTTGTTGCAACACTTACATAAACTCACATGTATAGTTGTCCCCTCATAATTATCCAACAAATTTCACTTAAATATTTATCCACAAATCCAATAATTAACTAATTACCCACTTAATTAAGAATTATTTCAAATTACATAAAAAGCTACTAACTTTTAATACACTTTATACACCTTAATATCATGGCCATGTCGTACCGTGTATGGTAGTAGACCCTAAATATCGGGTATTAATGCTCGGCCCGAATTTTATCCCAACATGCCAAACTTTGACGAAAAATTTATTTTCTTTGACTTGCTTCCCCTCTCACCTTCACGAATTTACTTATTACTTGTTTGAAATAGAATAATCCTTATAATCTCCAAATAATCTTTTCCTTGGACTTATTTCAATTACCTTACGACAAATTCAACGTACAATACTACAGGGTACAACATCGTCGTAATTTAATAATATGAAGCGTAACATCATCGTAATGTAGTACTGCAAGCCGTTACATCATCGTAATATAATACTGTGGGACGTAACATCGACGTAATATTTTGGGGCGTAACAATTTTCTTTCCCGATAACAACTATAATATCCCTCTCTATGCCCACATATCAATGTATAATGAGTCATGAATGACGTGAAACCATATAGCATGAGGAAAAATGTATCTCTACGCCTATATTTCATGTGTGCATGCAAAGCCACGTATCTCATAGATGAATCATGTACTCACACTCTTAGTGTACACAATCTCAATGTCTCACATTTTCCACTCATCACGCTCAACCACTTGGTACTATATATGGCCCATACGGCCCAGGGAATATCCATCCCGGAGTATATACATCACTGACCATCGGTTAGTCAGTACGAGGAAAAGCCAATCTGGCCCCATGGAGAAGATCCATCTCCGGGTATATAAATGCTTTGGACAAGATCCATGTCCATGGAAGATCCTTCCCTCAATATAATCAATCGCGCTCACTGGGGTGTATAGTCTTCGGAGGGGCTCCTACAGCCCAAGCGCTATCATAAGCCAGATCCATGCATAATATAACATGTTGTTGTGGGCATCCCGATCCCATAACTGTCACTCATAATCAGGATCTCAACCTCGCTCAGCTATCAACCTCTCCAGTCTCACTCTCAGGCACACAATATCATGAAACTAGCCCGACAACAATGATATGATGTATCAATAAACAACACTGAGACTGAGACTGAGATATGATATGAATGCATGAATATTACTGAGTACAAAATATCCATGAAATCAGTGAGATGAATTAAGAAACGACCACTATGGGTCCAAACAATATCAGCATAAAGCCTATACATGATATTTATCATAATTGATAGCTCAGTTACTTTATCACATGGTGAAAATACAGAAATTAACAAAAGTAGGGCCACTATACAGTGCCATGGGAACAACAGAGTCCCAACTCACAGGGTGCACGCCCACATGCCCGTCACCTAGCATGTGCGTCACCTCAAAACAAATCACATAGCACGTAATGCGGGATTTCATACCCTCAGCACTAAGTTTAGAAGAGTTAATTACCTCGAACGAGCCAATGCCAATGTTGAGCAAGCCAAGTAAAACTCCAAAGATGCCATAACGCGCGTTCCGACCTACAACGACTCGCAACTAACCACGAACAACTCAAATACATCACACAAGGATAAAGGAACCAGTCCCAATCAAAAAAGATCAATCTTGAATCAAAACCCTGAAATTAGCCCAAAAGCCCAACCCGGGCTCGCACCTCAGAACCCGACAAAACTCATAAAATACGACAAACCGTTAAATTACGAGTCCAACCATACTAGTTTCGCTCAAATCCGACACCAAATCGGTGTTCAAAACTCGAAAATTCATTATGAAACTTTAGACCAAAAACCCCAAATTTCCTCTTTAGAAATCATCAACACAAAGCCAAAATCGAAGATAGATTCGTGGAATATAATCAAAACCGAGTCGAGAACACTTACCCTAATCCTTGTGATGAAATTTTCTCCAAATATCGCCTCAATCCGAGTATAGAAATGCCAAAATAAATCCAAAATCGCGAACCCTTGTATTTATCATTCCGCCCAGCACTTTCTCATTTGCAGTCAAATTGTCGCACCTATGACCACCGCATCTGTGGTCAAAACTTCGCTTCTGCGACCACACTCACCATCCGACCTCCTCGCACCTGCGGAATAATTTCCGCTTCTACGCACTCGCAGGTGCAATTTTCCTCCGCATCTGCAATGACCTCTAGCCGGGACTTCTTGCGCATCTGCTACATGCGGCCATCGCACATGCACAATACCAATCGCAGGTGCGGAGTACCAGAACCAGCAACTGCAATATTGAAGAGAAGTGATCTGAAATCAATCTGAAACATGCTCGAGCGCCTCGGTACCCCGTCCAATCATACCCACAAGTCACATAACATAGCACAAACCTACTCGAGGCTTCAAAACACACATGAAAACATCGAAACGACCCAAATCGGAATTTATGAACTTTGAACTTTCAGATTTTCCAAAACACGCGCCAAAACATATCGAACCATCCCAAAATTAACTCAAAATTTGCACACAAGCCCCAAATGACATGATGAAGCTATTCAAATTCTCGAAACCACAATCCGAATCCGACATCCTCAAAGTCAACTTCCGGTCAAACTTTTGATCTTTCCAAGCCTTCCAATTTCCAATTTTTGCCAATTTGTGCAGAAACCTTATAGAAACATCCAAATGCAAATCTGGGTACACGCCCAAGTCCAAAATCACCATCCGGACCTAACGGAGCCATCAAAACTCTGTTCTACGTTCATTTACTCAAAAGTCAAAACTTGGTCAAACCTTTCAACTTAAAATTTCAACAACAAACTCATTCTTCCAAACAAATTTCGAATAACCTGAAACCCAAAACCGATGATCTACATAAATCATAATACATCATACGGAGCTACTCATGCCCGCAAACTACCGAGCAAAGTGCAAATGCTCAAAATGACCGATTGGGTCGTTACAGTTGCGGATTCGTAACACGGATGCAGTTCACCTAAGTCCCCGCGATAAACGCGCCTCTGTGCCCACAAGACCACTAGGCATATATGTACCTACATAAAATGTACAGCAAGTGTAGCATGAGTACGTAAATCAACGCGTACCCGTTAAGTATCTAGTCTAATCTCAAAGAAATAGTGACGAGGGTCGGCTTCGACACTTACTATGGGCTAACAATAAAGTACCGAAATTATAATTAAGCATGGAGTATATAAATATAGTTGAAAACTCAATAACAAGAAATAACTAAATAATTCTTTCACTGGTAGTAAATACTAAATTAATTTCCATTATTTAACAAATTAATCTCTCAAGCCAATGAAACAATATCAAGTATAATTGGACTCCAAGAATTATTACGCACAAATTATGCCGAGGTCGTACGGTCCGATCCAACATATAAATATATAAACGGTGTACTGTCAAGGGTCGAACAACACAAACCATAGATGCATCTATTTGCTACCAAGGCATTCGGCCCGCTCCACAAGAAGAGAAAGTACATTAAAACAACTGATTCAAGATTATTAAGGGGCTAATATTAAAAAAAATACCAATTCTCATTAACGGTCAAGTGACCCGTCCAAAACTCAAGTAAATGAAGTTTAACCTTTTACAATTCCTTTATCAAGTTCCAATATGATTTAAACAATTAAATTAACAAATAAGGTGCAAACATCGCAAGTATAACATGATTTGGGTCCTAGACTACCCGGACATAAGCAAAATTAGTAGCTACGTACAGACTCTCGCCACCCCGTGCGTACGCAGCCCCCACAAATAGAAGAACATATTAAATCAATTCACCTATGGGGTTAATTCCCTCTTACAAGATTAGAAAGAGACTTATCTTGCTCCGAAGTTCTTATAACAGGCTCCAAAGCTTTTCCAACAACTCAACCGATGCTCATCGCTCCAAAACTAGTCAATAAATGTGCAAATCCATAAATATATACTCTAATACTCATTGTAATTTTCAATTTATAACAATTTCCAACTCCACTCGAAAAGTCGATGAAGTCACCTTCGGACCCACGTGCTCGAATTCGGAAAATTTTCGAAGATAAACATTATTTATAACATCACGAACTCAAATATATAATTTATTCTCAACTCCATGCCCAAATTCGTGGTCAAAAAATCCAAACATACCAATATCTAGGTTTTCCTTCAAATTCCCAAATTTCTACAAATTTCCATGTTTAGATCCATATATATACCATATATTTAACTTGAAATAGGTGGGAATCACTTACCTTGTGATTGATAATGAAAATGGTGCTCCAAAATCGCTCCAAGGTCGGCTCCCATGGAGGAAATGAAATGAAAATAGCCAAATCCCCGTTTTAAAAATTCACTGACCAGGTCTGTCCTTCTTCGCGATCGCGGAATGATCATCGCGATCGCGAAGGCTAAAATGCACTAACTCCAAATTCCCTCTTCGTGTTCGCGTTAAAAGCTTCGTGTTCACGAAGGTTTAATGGATCCAGGTCCCATCTCCCCTTTCCTTCTACGCGTTCGCGACCCTCCTGCCGTTTTCGCCTAGGTTGCTCCAACTTTCCCTCCGTGTTCGTTGCCACGGAGTCCTTTTTCGTGAACGCGGGACTCCCTTCATGTTCGCGAAGGACAAAACCAGAACTAGCAACAGCAGCAGCCCAGAACAACCAAAATTGGTCTGAAACCATCCCGAAACACACCTGAGGCCCTCGGGACCCCGTATGATCACACCAACCAATCCCAATACATAACACAAACCTGATTGAGGTCTCAAATCACACCAAACAACATCGAAACCATGAATCGCAGCCCAATTCAAGCTTAATGAACTTTAGAACTTCAAACTTCTAAATTCGATGCCGAAACATATCAAATCACGTCCGATTGACCTTAAATTTTGTACACAAGTCACATCTGACATTACGAACCGACTCCAACTTCAGAATCGGATTTCGAACCCGATATCAAAATGTCCACTCCCGGTCAGACTTCCAAAAACCTTCCTCCAAATCCACATTCTGGCGCACTTTCCACAATAAGCGTCATAATGCTCCTGGATCATCCAAAACCTGATCCGGACATACGCCTAAGTCCACAATCATCATGCAAAACTATTGGAATGTTCAAATCCCGATTCCGAGGTTGTTTACTCAAATGTCCAACCTTAGTCAATTCTTCCAACTTAAAGCTTCTAAAATGAGAATTTTCTTTCCAAATCAACTCTGAACTTCCCAAAATTCAATTCACACCACGTGCACAAGTAGTAATAACTTAAGTGAAGCTACCCAAGTCCTCAAACCATCGAACGACACGCTAAATCTCAAAATGGCTGGTCGGGTTGTTACTAAGATGATCTAACACGGATTTGATCCTTCTATATGCTATTGAGGATTTTTCCTTCATAGGTTTCCCTAGATTTATCCTTCTATATGTTGTTGGGGGTCCTTTTATATGTTGTTGAGAATTTGTTCTTCTATATGTTGCCTAGTTGTGTCCTTTAATGTGCCTGAACCTTTGTGCCCCAAGATTAACTCTCTCATTTTTGGGCGGGGATGAGTATCCATCCCTTCACAGCCTAAGTTATCCCACCGGTTTTTGGGCAGGGATAAGTATCCATCCTTCACACCCTAATCTTTTCTTCTTCATGCATGGATCATCTCGTTGAACAAAAACATATCTTTCTCGTTTGACTTTCAAAAAGGACAAAGGAAGAAAATCACAAGAAAAGAAAAAGAAATTACCTTCGCGTTAATGCTTCCGAGTCCGCAAAACTAGATTCAAGTGGCTTACAAAGACTGAGAATTAATGCTCAACAATTACGAGCACATAGGTTAATTCAGATAAAAACTAAATTTATAAGTGGTTTTAAGGATACGTGATTTCACTTGGCACAAATTGAGAAATATGAGAATTGATATTAGAAATTAACTGTAAAACAAAGCAAACCAATGTAATATGAAGCTTTGGCCCTCGAGATAGATCGCCCTCGAACTAAATAAATCTGTTATTCAGAAATATGAACTGAACAGCAGAATAAGAATGCTTAAGAGAGAAAATGCTATGTATTGCTTTTTTATGCGTTAATATAATCATTAAAAAATGATTGGAACTCCACCTAATATAGTAGAGGAATTCTACTTATGGTACAATTCTAAATACAGAAGGAAGTCTCATGATTGGCTAAATAACCGGTCTTGATTTGATACGTGCCAAGATTTCCACCACGATCCTTTCCCGATCATAGATATCTCGGCTTTCTGTTATCTAATTAAGCAGGCTTCCTTTGATATCGCTCGGTCTCTACCCAGCTCGGTCTTGATCATGGCTGGTGTCAATCTTAATCATTCATCGGTCATGAGCTTAACTATCTATTTTTGTGTCATGGTCCGATATAATGTGAGGTCGAATCTTGTCCTTCCACCCAAGTCTCGATTAACCGTAAAATTGGGCAATCTCGATTTTGACCATATACAGATAGTCCCCTCATTTTTTGGAGAGTAATGAAAAAAACGAATTGAGTCCTCGAACTTCACCTCGATTCATTATGACGTAAGCATCGTGCCATAAGCGGCAGAGGTGACTGAAACGTCCCTTCGATACAGTTCCCCGGTAATTTAATGTGCGTCAGTCGACGATCAGCCACTATCAGCTTTGAACCGTCACCATGAAACCAATAAATAGCCCCCTTCTTCACTCTTTCAAACTTTGCTTTCAATCTCTTTCTTCATAGTTCTTTGCCTTGTTCAAAGCTTCCTATCTTCAGGTCTTTAGGTTTCATCACTTGTTCTTCATAAAACATCAAATACTCCAATCTCTATTCCTCTAGATGTCTAAAACATCAAAAATCATTCCACAGAAAGAAAATGCTTCCTCGTCCTGGCCGGCCGGCAAGAAACCAGCGGGGGAGCCACACACAAAAGAGTTCGTTCCCAGGGGTGTGTTATTATTTTTGACTTCAAAGTCGATAAAACCTCACTGGTCCCTGGTCGATGTAAATCGGTATCAAGATATATATGATCGATATCCAAAAGCTTCCTTGACCAAGTAAAGAAAGATTGCAACTGGGTAAATAAGTAGGTGGTGATGTCACCACTAGAAGAAGCAATCACCACCCATGTGGAGGGGTTCCTAAGTGTTTGCACTTACCCCTTCATGTTAGGTCCCCTCGATCCATTCATCGTGGACTTCTACAAGAAATATCAAGCGAACCTCAGCCAAATTCACCCCTCTTTCTGGAGGATTGTGATACTGCTCCGCTTCTTCGTGAGAAATATCGATGTGCTTCATTTCACCCTCAACCGTCTCATAAGACTGTATATCCCTCGACTCTATCGAGGTGGGATGATAAAGCTTAAACGCTAGGCCCACCAAGGCGCCCTTATCGATTATAGATGAAGACAAGGATCGGGGCTGGATGGGCCGGTTAGTCCGAGTGAAAACCACGAACCTAATCCCCGCTGAGAGTATGCCATTTCCGGAGAAATGGAATATAAAAACGTAAGTATAATTCCATCTTTGATTTATGCTTATTTTTCTTACTTTTTCATCCTTTCTTATCGATAGTCCACTTGATGTTGTCGTTGCCTGGATGCCGGATGCAGTTCCCCATCTCGATAACTGGGTTAGGAGCTTAGTATCAAAGTCAACACATGCCAAGCGCGCATGGTGCGAGTTGTTAAAGGGCCGGTGGGATGCCAGTAATCACGGTAATCCTTCTTCCCGTCTTTAATAAATTGGTCATTGTTAAAACATTTTTCCGAGCTTACTTAGTTTCTCTTTTTGTAGGTCTCGAGAAGGATGCAACAATGAGGCCCCGTCCAATGATGAAGAAGCCTTACCACCTATCTCATAGCCGGTGAAGGAGAGCAAGAGGAAGAGGGCATCGGACTCCAAGGGGAAAGAACCAAAAAAGAGAGCGGCTCGCAAACCCTATAAGAAATTTATCCCTTTGACTTTGGAGTCAGTCCAACTACTCAGGGAGGAAGAATAAGAAGAATAAGAAGAAGAAAAAGAAAACAATTCTAGGTTGGTAGCCAGTGCACGATCTAATGTTGAAGCTCAAAGAGTTACCGAGCCGGTGGAAACTGAAGTTGCCTTACCCTGACCCGATGAGATCCAAGGGGAAAAATCAGTTGAATTCCCCGAGCCGGAAAGATTTGAAGGTGCCTCACCTCGGGGTGAGAATGTCGTTGAGGAGGCGGTGGATGCCATTGTGCAAATCCTGCTCGAGGCTCCCCGAGATGGAGGCAGTGCCCCGAGATGGAGGCAGTGCCCCCAAAGGATCCACTCGGGGTAATAGATATCGGAGATTCCCCCTCATTCCCTTCATTCTTCAAGTCGATGATACGTGAAGCTTAGGGCATGGAGACTTGCCACAGGGAAGGAGCCCATGGAGAGGAAAATACTTTCCGTAGTTACTTTGTTGGGGTAGAGGATGTCACCGGTCTGAGTGACTTGGAGGTCCAGAAGAAGAGCTCGGGCAAGGCTTCCTCGAGTTTTAAACTAACCTACCAGTTTTTGACCCCTAGTATTGATCTCGTGTGCAAGCGAACAATCATTATCATGATCCCAGAAGATGCCTGGGTTCTCGCTGCCCCCGTAAGAGTGGATAGCTACCTTCAAAGTTTTGTCACGGAAGAAGACCAGGCTCAGATGGACAAGGTGGGTGCACTTTGTCTTTTCAACAAATCCCAACAGACTCTAAACCAGGTATGTCCATATTTTCTTTGCCGATGTCAATATTTCATACTTGTACTTTTCTCCCTTTGTATAATTCCGTCTTTCTTATTCTTGTAGGATTTTGTGCTTCATCACGAGACTTTCTTCCGATCCTGAGGGGAGTTGAACCGGTGTGAGGCCAAAATCTGAGGACTGACTGAGGAGAAAGATGCCTTCAAGCTTCTCAATGAACAGATAGAAGCGGAAGTAAAAGGACTTCGGGATGAGCTAGAAGCATCTCAAAAAGAACAAGTTGATCTGGACGAGCAGGTAAACAGAATCTTTGAAGTTAATAATACTGACTCGGTCATGGCGGCTAACAGTTCGGTCCAGCAAAAGCTCGATGTGATCAGGAAACTAAGTGAGGCAGTGGAGGCGTGGAAGAAGAACATGGACGCCTCACCTTAGAAAAGGAGGCTGCTCGAGCTCAACTAGCCTCGGCTAAAACCCAACTCCGAAACATGAAAGAGAAAGCCTTGGTGCAAGCCAAGAACATTGAGGAGTTACAGTCTCGATTGGGTTTGGCAACTTCCAATCGAGAGAAGCTGGTCACAGAACTTGCAGCGGCCAAATCGTAGGTCGAAGCGGCCAAGGTTGATGCTGAGGAAATTGTGGCCATCTACTGGACCGACGCTGAAGTTGTTCAAGTTCGAGCAAAGGAGGTTGCCGAAGCTACTCAGGATCGAGTAAACTGGGTTGCCGATCATGCTAAATTCCATTCTCGAAGGGAAACTCTCGAGGAGATCCAAGCTCGTGTCTTCGATCTTGCAGTCGAGATCGAGAGTGATAAATAGCATGAAGCCGAGGCCAGAGTGTTGGCCTTTCCTGACGATGACGCATCTAGGAGCATGAGCGGGTCCGAAAGTGGGGAAGGCCTCGAGAGTAAAGATGTTGCTCCCTGAAAAGACTAGGCCGTTAGAATTTGTATTTTTTTCTTTGTGTTTCTTTTAAGGCCATTTCAGCTTTTTGTAGAGAATTTTGATCGGGCCATGCTACCCTTGTATAATTCTCTTCCCTTTGCCTTATGAAATTATGAAGTTGTATGATAAGTTCCGAGGTTTAGATGGTTTGATTGAACCGAACTAATATAGCCCTTACATTTTATGATCGAGCGAGGGTCTGCTCAAACTCAAATTAGAGTAACCCTTAGGATTTTTAGTTGAGTGAGAACGGTTCTCGAACTCAAAGTAAGGTAACCCTTAGGTTTTTGTATTTTTTGTATTAGGCCGATCTGGCCTTTGTAAAAAGATTGTTTATGGCCTTTTCCCTTATTCAGCTTGAAAAAGATTTTTACCATTTGTATCTGCAAAACTTGTAATACCTTATGCATGGGCGATTCTTCAGCCATGCCCCATGACCCCTTGGACGCGCCCTGTGGCATCCTGGTAAGACTCCCAACACCTAGCGCCACGGACCCCATGGTCTTGGATGCGCCAAGTGACAAGTGCACATGTGCCTCTGTCTCCCCACCGATATCCCTCGCCAGCGCCCAGCCACAGGCAGATGCCAATAGCATCGCACGCGTATATTGTGATGCCAAACACAAAATTACTGAAAACGGACCTGTTTCTACCTTGTAGAAAACTAAGTCATTTTCATTGTAAATATAGAGTAGTTTTATTTCATGTACTTCCATTATGTTTCTCTAGCTTAGTTTAGTCTAGTCTTGTAACTTTGGTTTTTTTTAAGTACTATTAGGGGGGATCAAGCAATCAAACATTCTAGAAAGCAAACAATTCTCTGTACTGGTGTCTCTCCCCCTCAACATTGTGTTGCCTTTCTGTAATAGCTTTCATTAATGTCATGGGCGGCTTTCTAGCCATGCCCCATGACCTCTTGGGTGCGCCTCGTGGTGTCCTGACAAGCTTCCCAATGCCTAGCGCCACAGACGGCTGCGTGGTCTTGGTTGTTCCAAGTGACAAGCGCGTATGAGCCTCTGTCGCCCCATTGATATCTCTCGCCAACGCCCAGCTGCAGGGAGATGCCAACAGCATCACACCTGCAGACAACGTTCCACGCACAGATCGTGATGCCAAACATAAGGTTGCTAATAATGGACTTGTTTCTACCTTGTAGAAAACTAAGTCCTTTTCATTGTAAATATAGAGTAGTTTTATTCCATGTTCTTCCATTATGTTCCTCTAGCTTAGTTTTGTCTTGTAACTTTGGTTTATATATTTTAAGCACTATTAGGGGGGATCAAGCAATCAGACATTCTAGAAAGCAAACAATTCTCTGTACTGGTGTATCTCCCCCTCAACATTATGTTGCCTTTCTGTAATAGATTTCATTAATGCAATCAAGATTTCTGTCAATTCTCATTTCTATTCTCTCAATTTTTCTTGACATTGGTTTCCCCATACGGCACTGACAATCTCATATAGCATACGGAGGGGACCTCAATTGGCGGACAGCAACTGCACTGACATCAGTTGCTTAAACTTACATTATCTTTCTAAGTAATATCAGGAAGGCGCCATGTAACAATTTGTATCATAGCCTAGGATCGACATCGGACGAGGGAAAACATTGCCATTACCACCATTTCTGACCATGATGAATCATGGGGACCGCATTGCGGCCCTTGAAGAGGCATTTGACGCATTATGACCCATCGTGGATACGGTGCCTGAACTAAGAACCAGTGTAGTGCAAAGGTTGGATGACCTGGACCGCAGAATGCTCCAGCCAAAGTTGACATAGAAAACATCAGTCGCGACTCTGAAGGAGACCGGAAAACGGCAGTCACAGAGGCAGCCAAAGTTTTTGGTAAATTTGAGGGCCTCCAATAAGAGCATGCCGAGGATTTAGCATACAGGGCACAAGAGGCAGACAGGGTGACTGCAATGCAACAAACTATAGACAACTTGACAGGCCAACTCAATGTTGTCAATGCTGCTTTACAAGTCCTGCTTCGAGGAAGTGGAAACCAAATTATGGCTGCTGTGAACCTCGCCCCCATAGCACAAAAACTGAAAATTCCTGAGCCAAATCCATACAGTAGAGCTCGAAATGTTAAGGAAGTGGAAAACTTGATCTTAGACATTGAACAGTACTTCGATATCGTGTGGGCCTATAAAAAGCTAAGAAGGTAGCAATTGCTGCCATGTATCTTCAAGGTGATTCTAAACTCTAATGGTGGGGTGAAGTACGAAGCCACCAGGGTCGATGAACATGCTCTGGAGAAATGGGCAGAACTGAAGGCAGCCATACTCCTACTGTTCTTCCCCGAAAATGTTGAGTATAATGCAAGGAGAAAACTACGGGAGCTCCGCCAGACCAAATCAATGCAGGATTACGTGCGAGAATTCTCCGTGCTCATGATGAACATACGTGACATAGGGGAAAAGAAAAACTCTTCACATTCCTGGAAGGGTTAAAACTTTATGCCTGTATGGAGCTGCAAAGACGAAGGGTAGATACCCTACCCAAGGCAATCCAAGCAGTGGAATGCCTTGGGGACTATAAAGTGGAAGCTTGGAAGTATAGGCCTCAACCGCCTATCCGAGCGGGATACAAAGAGGGCCAGCCTAGCAATGGTGGCCCTACCAGAAGTGGGGGCGATCGGAGTGCAACAAAATTTAAGGCTCTTTCATCAGGAAGCAATAGTGTTGCGTCAAACAACAATGATCGGGGGAGAAATCCCCCTTCAAGATGTCGTCATTGTGGCGGGTCACATTGGAATAATGAATGCCCACATGCACAGATGAACGTCCATCAAGATTTTGATGATGGGCAGATGACGAAGCAGATAATGCGGACCAGATCGAACCAGTAGGTGCCTTCAATGAAACTGTTGGCTCTATTTCTGAGGCATTAGCAGGAATCGGTGCTGGTATCCGTAAGAAGAAGGACCCCTGCCCAATAACCAAGAAAGAGAAAAGTAAGGCGGATGAGAGGACTCCTCTTAAACAAGAGAGGACCTTAATGTTAATTGAGATGAAGGTAAATGGAAAGCCCATTCGGGCGATGATAGACACGGGTGCTACCCACAACTACTTAGACTCGACTCAGGTGGAGCTTCTTGATATAGTTGTAGGAAAGGTAAGAGGTCGTGTCAAGGCTATCAACTCACCTCCTAAGCTAGTGGGTGGAATAGCCAAAGAAGTACCAGTGAAGCTTGGACCATATGAAGGAAAATTCAACATGCACGTGGTGATCATAGATGACTTCGAGTTGATAGTTGAGTTGGAATTTCTGAGGCAAACCAACACCATGCCCGTACCATATGTAGACATGCTACTGATGATGGGAACAAATGGGGTCAAGCCCTGCATTATCCCATTCATGCCCATGAAGATGGCCACTGAGAACATCTTAGCCTTGTAGTTGAAGAAGGGAGTCAAAATACATGAACCTACGTTCCTGGCTACCCTCTGCATCGAGGATATAGAAAGCTTATCGGGTCTCATTCCTACACCCTTGAAGGAGTTGCTGCTGGAGTTTGAAGACGTCATGCCACAGGATATGCCAAAGTGACTTCCGCCTAGGCGTACTGTAGACCATGAGATTGAGTTGGTTCCGGGTGCAAATCCACGCCTTATAGAATGTCACAACCCGAAGTCACCAAGCTTCGGAGACAGTTGACAGAAATGCTAGACACAGGGATCATTGTGCCCTCCAAGTCCCCATATGGGTCCCCTGTGCTATTCCAAAAGAAACATGATGGTAGTCTACAACTCTGTGTGGATTATCAGGATCTAAACAAAATCATCGTGAAGAACAAGTACCCTATTCCTCTCATGTAAAACTTGTTCGATAGACCGGTTAGTGCGACGGTGTTCACAAAAATAGACCTGAAGACAGGGTATTGGCAAGTTTGGATTGCAGAGGGTGATGAACATAAGACGACCTGTGTGACAAGATATGGGTAGCTCGACTTCCTGATTATGCCGTTTGGCTTGACTAACACTCCAACCACATTTTTCATTCTGATGAACCAAGTCTTCTGAGAGTACATTGACGAATTTGTGGTGGTCTACTTGGATGACATTGTGGTATATATCCAAACACTGGAAGAACACCTAGAGCACTTCCGAAAGGTCCTAGCCTGGTTGTGGGAGTACGAATTATATGCGAAGCTATCCAAGTGCTCATTTGCTCAAAAATGGATTGACTTCCTTAGAGATGTCATCGAGGAAGGGAGGATCAAGATGGACCAATAAAAGATTCATCCTATCAGAGATTTGCCCCCGCCCAAGGATATCCACGCCTTGAGGGAGTTCCTTGGCCTATGCAACTTCTATCAAAGATTTGTGAAGAATTACTCCCTCATCGCAGTTCCATTGATATAACTACTCAAAAGGTCATGCCTTGGGATTGGGGACCCAGACCAGCAGAGGCCTTCAACGCATTAAAAGCGGATATGTCTAGTAGCCCCTTTTTGTCCCTCCTTGATTTGGCCAAACCATTTGAGGTACAAACGGATACTTCCAACTATACTCTTGGTGGAGTCTTACTACAGGACGGGTATCATGTAGCGTACGAGAGACGGAAGCTGAAGGATGAAGAACGGCGTTATGCCACCCACGAGAAAGAATTATTGGATGCCTTTGGAGGCACTATCTGTTGGGAACCCTGTCCGTGTTCAAGACAGACACAGATGTTAGCCATTTCATGACCCACCCAAAACTGAATGGTCGACAGTCCAGGTGGAAGGAACTCCTAACGGAATTTCACTTCAACCTGGAGTACCGAAGTGGGAAGACTAATCATGTTGCTAATGCGCTCAGTTAAAAAGCTAACCTAGCATCGGTGTGCCTACTCGCCACCCTAAGGGGGAGATAAGTAGACACCACCATAAAAGACCAGATATAGGATCTACTCATCAAGGACCCTGATGCACCGTATTTGGTTGATCTATTAGGATAGGGCAAAAATCGCCAGTTCTACATGGAAGATGGTTTCCTAAAAGTGAAAGGGAATCAACTTTATGTTACTAAAGGAGGAGATTTGCGAAGGACTCTTCTAGCATAATGTCACGATACTTTATGGGCAGGCCATCCCTGTGAAGAACTCACCATGGCGTTACTTCACCATGCAAATTATTGGCCTCAAATGGATGATGATGTCGCTCAGTATATGAGGACTTGTCTAGTATTCCAGAAGGACAAGTCAGACTGCTTGACACAAGCAGGACTCTTGGAACCACTTGCTGTCCCAAATAGACCTTAGGAAAGCGTTTCCCTGGATTTCATCACTGGATTTTCCTAGGTCGGAGATCTCACAACTATCTTGGTTTTCCAAGTATGCTACCTTTATTGTAGCCCCACAATATATATCAGCAAAAGATACAGCTCGACTCTTCTTCTCTCATATCATCAAATATTAGGTCCTTCCCAAAGACATCATTAGTGATCACGACTCATGTTTCACTAGCAAATTTTGGACCTAACTCATTAAGTGCCTCGGGTCAAAATTGAGTCACAACTCAAGGTTTCATCTGCAATCTGATGGCCAGACGGTGCGTTTCAATGGTATTTTGGAGTAATATCTCTGCCACTTTGTAACGGGATCGCTGAGGAATTGGTTGAAGCTTCTGGATTCTGCTCAATTATGTTTCAGTTCACAAAAGAGCTCTAGTACAAACAAAAGCGCTTTTGAAATTGTTACCGGGATGCAACAGCTACTCCCACACACCGTGAATGCCCAAACATGTCAAAATATCCTCGAGTTTCTAGCTTCTCAAAAGAATGGAAGAAAAGTTGGAGATAGTGCGGAGCTATCTGGTCAAAGCCCAAAAGCGGATGAAGAGGCATGCTGATCAAAATCGTCGGTTTTTTGAATACCAAGTAGGAGACAAAGTGATGGTCAAAATTCCAAAGTGGTACTTGTTTGTTGGGGTCTATGACCCTCACCTATTGCAAAAATTGGACCCTTGTCCATTGAAAGGCGCGTTAGGAAAGTTGCATACCGGGTGGATACCCCAGCTTGGTGGAAAATCCATCCCGTCTTCCATGTCATCCTTCTGAAACCATTTCGGGAAGACACGGAGGATCCTTCACGGAGCCAAATCAAAATACCCAGTATTCGAGGCCCCAATTAAACCGGGAAAAGACGTGTTGAAGCTATTCTTGATGATCGGTTGATTCACGCCTCAAGGAAGGATCACCAAGAGTTCTTGGTGAAATAGCAAGGTTGTGATGCAGAGAAGAATACTTGGGAGAGGGGAACAAACCTCAAAGCCTACAAGAGCCTAATTGATGATTATTTTGCAAGTAAGGCACCGAGGACGTCGCCAACTCATGTGGGGGAGAATGTCATGGACGGCTTTCCAGCCATGCCGCATGACCCCTTGGACGCGCCCCGTGGTGTCCTGATAAGCGTCCCAATGCCTAGGCCAAGACGGATCTGTGGTCTTGGTTGTGCCAAGTGACAAGCGCGTATGAGCCTCTGTCTCCCCATTGATATCCCTCACCAATGCCCAGCTGCAGGCAGATGCCAACAGCACCACATGTGCAGACAACATTGTACGCACAGATCGTGATGCCAAAGATAAGGTTGCTGACAATGGACTTGTTTCTACATTGTAGAAAACTAAGTCCTTTTCATTATAAATATAGAGTAGTTTTATTCCATGTTCTTCCATTATGTTCCTCTAGCTTAGTTTGGTTCACTCTTGTAACTTTGGTTTAAATTTTTTAAGCACAATTAGGGGGGATCAAGCAATCAAACTTTCTAACAAGCAAACAATTCTCTGTACTGTTGCCTCTCCACTTTGACATTGTGTTGCCTTTATTTAATAGCTTTCATTAATGCAATAAAGCTTTCTTTCAATTCTCATTTATGTTCTCTCAATTACTCTTGACATCGGTTTTCCCGTACGGCACTAACAATCTCATATAGCATACTGAGGGGACCTCAATTGGCGGACAGCAACTGCATTGATATCAGCTGCTTAGCCTTACTTGAAATTTTTTTATTATTATTTTGTATTTGCAGAACTTGTAATGCCTTAGCATGATAAGGAATTGTCTGAGAGTTCGAACAATTTTGTACTCATTAGAGTTTTCGAGGCTTAATATTAACGAAACCCTTTATGATTTTTTGGGGGGTAGCTTTTTTAACCGATTATGAAAAAATTTGAAGGTCTATTTTTTTACAAAATTCGGACGTCTATGAACCGTGTTAATTCGGTCGTAGTCTCTTAATTCGGCATTTGCCCATTGACGTAGCCTCTTAGTTCAGGATTTTCCCATTGGGCTTATTTTCCCGTTTTACTTTGAGTTTGCCCGAAGTGTCAGTCCCCGAGTGGGGTGGCCGTGGACTCTAAAAATTGATGGATGCCCAAAAGGTCTTATGACCTCGAAGTTTAATAATTCGACCTTTTTCGAATTTATTTTTCGAACGGTAGTCCTTGCGTATGGGGTAATTATCTGAACTTTGGTTATGAACGGCCCTTAAGCATGTTTGTATAACAGTTCGAGAGCATGAATAAAGTAGAAAAATTTTCTAAGGCAAGAGATATCGCCAAGGAAAAATACTTCTCTTTATAAATGGTTATGCATGCATACATGTGTTGTGCCAGGGCTCGAGCAACCTATGCGGGCACAGTTCATTTGACAGTTTGACCCTTACAAATTTTACCTATCGAGACCCTGTTTCTATGAAGTAATTTCCTTGCAACAAAGTTGACATTTGAGGGAAATTCCCCCCAGTATTCGAGGTTGATTTCAAAGAAGCCTCGGATACTGTTAAAAACCTCGCCGGAAAACCTATTTGGGACAAAACTGGTATAAGGGAAAAAGAGTGCAACGCGTGCTTTCAGACCTAAAGACTTCGTGTCGAAGAACCCATCGTTGTTTCTGGTTGAAAACCTGCAAGAGTTAGTTTAAAATATAAATGAAAATGGAAGGGGTCGTACCTTTGCAGTAGTATCATTTTAGGAGCGATACGTTCTAATTGCTCGGTAGTTGTTCATCGTTCATCGTTCATCGTGCCAAGCTTGTAGGATCCTTTTTCGGTGATTTCAAGAACCTGGTACGGTCCTTCCCAGTTTGGACCAGTTTCTCTTCATTCGGATTTTGGGTGTCGAGGGTGACTTTTCTTAGCACCAAGTCCCCGATGTTAAAAGATCAAAGATTGGCTCTTCGATTATAGTACCTTTCAATCCGCTATTTTAGTGCGTCCAATCGGATGAGGGAGGCTTCGCTTCTTTCATCCAACAACTCTAGGATTGTATTCATGGCCTCGTTATTTGATTCTTTTACTGTGTACCAGAACCTGAGGCTACGTTCTCCGACCTCGACCGGGATAAGAGCTTCGGCGCCATAGACCAACGAGAATGGCGGTGCTTCTGTACTAAACTTCGACGTTATGTGGCATGCCCAAAGAACCTCGGGCAGTATCTCTCTACAGTTCCCTTTGGAGTCATTCAATCTCTTCTTAAGATTCTGAATGATGGTTTTGTTGGTCGATTCGGCTTGTCCGTTCCCACTGGGATAATAAGGTGTTGATAGGATTCTTTTGATCTTGTGCTCCTTGAGAAATTTAGTCACTTTGCTGTCGATGAATTGTTTTCCATTATTACATACAATATCAGAGGGCATCCTGAATCGACATATAATAAGGTCCCAAATGAAGTCTATGACTTCCTTTTCTCTGACTTTATTGAAAGCATGTGCTTCAACCCACTTAGAAAAATAATCAGTCATAAATAAAACAAATTGAGCTTTACCTGGGGCTGATGGGAGAGGGTCGACGATGTTCATTCCCCATTTCATCAACGGCTATGGGGATAAGACCAAATGGAGCTGCTCTTCGGGCTGGTGAACCATTGGCACGTACTTTGGCATTTGTCACATTTTCAAACAAATTCCTTTGAATCTTTCTCCATGTCAATCCAATAATATCATGCTCTGATTACTTTGTGGACCAACGATTCGGCACAATAATAATTTCCATAAGTGCCCTTGTAAACTTCTCGTAGGACGTATTTGGTGTCTCCCGGTCACAACACACTGCCAACGGTCCATCGAACATCTTTCTAAACAGCGTTCCATCTTCAGACAAAGTGAACCTTGCTTCCTTTGTACGCAGATCTCTCGACTCCTTTGGATTTGATGGAAGTTTCTCGTTCTTTAAGTACTCTATGTACTTGTTTCTCCAATCCCGGGTCAAACTTGTGAGTTAATCTTGGCATGACCTTTTTCAATCACCGATTTTGTGAGTTGTACGATATCCCCTGAGTTGAGCTCGTCATCTTCAACCGATGAACCAAAGTTTGCAAGAGCGCCGGCCTCGCTGTTCTATTATTGGGGTACATGTTGCAAGGTTCATTTGTTGAATCAATGTAGAGTTACCTGTAGTTTATCCAAGTACCATTGCATTCGGTCTTCTCGAACTTCGAAAGTTCTGTTAACCTGGTTTACCACGAGGAGGGAATCACACTTGGCCTTGATGACCTCTTCTCCCAAGCTTTTGGCCAACTCGAGACCTGCAATCATGGCCTCATACTCGGCTCATTGTTAGTTAATTTCAAAGTCCTGATAGATTGTCTAACTATACTACCCGTGGGTCATTTTAGTATGGTACCCAGCCCGGACCCCTTCGTATTCGAAGCACTGTCCGTAAAGAGGTTCCAGAATCCAGAGGACATACCTGATTTTATTAACATTTCTTTTTTAACCTAAGGTACGAGAGCCGGCGTGCAGTCGACCATGAAGTCTACCAAGATTTGAGACTTGATGGCAGTTTGGGGACGATATTCAATATCGTACCCACTGATTTATATGTCCCATTTGGCCAATCGACCAAAAGCTCAGGTTTGTGCAAAATATTTCGAGGTGGATAAGTTGTTACAACACATATCGGACGACATTGAAATATGGATTTAATTTCCTAGAGGCGCTTATTAAAGCAAGAGCTAATTTTTCTAAGTGTGGATATCTGGTTTCGGCCTCACCTAAGGTGCGACTGACATAATAGACAGAGAATTGCATACCTTGTTCTTCTCGGACTAGGACTCCACTTACTGCTATTTCTCAGACTGCCAAGTATAAGTAAAGTTGATCGTCCGCTTTCGGGGTTTGAAGCATCGGTGGGCTCGACAAATATCGCTTTATTTCCTCCAAGGCCTGTTGCCATTTCGGAGTGCATGTAAAGCTACTCTTCTTTTTAAGCAACGAGAAGAATCGGTTGCTTCTATCCAAGGATATCAAAATGAATCGCCCTAGGGAGGCTATGCAACCCGTTAGCCTCTGTGTGGCCTTTACATTATCCATGACCGTGATATCCTCTATAGCTTTGATTTTATTGGGGTTGATCTCGATCCTCCAATCGGACACCAAGAAGCCAAGAAACTTGCCCGAGCCAACCCCGAACGCACACATTTCTGGGTTGAGCTTCATATTGTACTTCCTCAGTATATCTAAAGTCTCCTAAAAATTCTTTGAATGGTCCTCTGGTCGCAGGGACTTAACTAACATGTCATCAATATAAACTTTATTTGATTTTCATATTTATTCTTCGAACATTCTGTTTACTAGGCGTTGATAAGTTGCACCGGCATTTTTTAGTCCGAAAAGCATTACGTTATTACAGTAGGTGCCATACTCAGTGATAAAATAGGTGTTTTCTTGATCTTATGGTTTTATCTGTATTTGGATGTACTCGAGTAGGCATCGAGAAAACTGAGAATCTCGTGGTCGGTCGTTGCATCGATCATACGATCAATATTTGGAAAAGGAAAGGAATCCTTAGGGCATCCTTTGTTCAAGTCTTTATAATCTACGCACATTCTAAGTTTATTTCCCTTCTTAGGGACTACCACTACGTTTGCTAACCATTCGGGATATTTTACTTCCCGAATGAATCCTATTTTGAGAAGCTTGGTTACCTCGCCCTTAATGAATGCATGCTTAACCTTGGATTAAGGCCTTCTTTTTTGCTTCACCGGATGAAACTTCGGATCCAGGCTTAATCTGTGGGTAGTGATTTCCGGTGGGATCCATGTCATATCGAGGTGGGACCAAGAAAAGCTATCCATGTTATCTAAAAGGAATTGAATAAGTTTCTTCCTGAGCTCGGGGGTTAATCCTCTGCCCAGGTATACCTTTCATTCGAGAAGATACTCGATAAGTATGACTTGTTCCAGCTTTTTGACCGTTGACTTGGTGGCGTCGGAGTCATCGGGAATTATAAAGTATTGAGGGATCCAATAATCGTCGTCCTCATCGGTCCCCTGCTACTCCAATTGGGTCGAGGCTGGTGTTTGTGGCTACTATTTGGCCTCTTGTTTTTCATTCGGATCTGATCCCTTTGTTGATGAGAGTGTCGATACCGGTATCACTTCATCGACTGCAAACATCTCCTTGGTGGGGGGTTGCTCCCTGTACACCGTTTTGACTCTTTCTGGTGTTGGGAACTTCAAAACTTGGTGAAGGGTCGAGGGTAGTGCCCTTATGTTATGGATCCAAGGCCTTCCGAGTAGGGCACTGTACCTCATGTCAACCTCAATCACATGGAACTTTATTTCTTGGATGGTCCCGGCCATGTTCACTGCTAAAGTAATTTCACCTTTGATGGTTTCCCTTTCCATGTTGGGTCGTTAAGTACTCGGGATGTGGCCACAATTTGATCCTTAGGCTGAGCTGTTCTACGACTCTCGATCGAATGATTTTTTTATGCCCCGCAGTATTACGATGATGTTACGCCCTGCAGTATTACTATGATGTTACGCTCCGCAGATTTTATTACAATGATGTTACACCATATAGTATTGTATGATGAATTTGTCGTAAGATAATTGACATCAGTTCAAGGACAAGATTATTTGGAGATTATAAGTATTATGCTATTTCAAGCAAGTGATAAGTAAATTCGTGAAGGTGAGAGGGTAAGCGAATTGAAGAAAATGAGGTTGGTCGAAGTTTGAAATTTGGAGATAAAATACGGTTCAAGCTATAATACCTCGTATGTATGGATTAGTGTTGTAAAAAGTACCACATGACCATGATAGTAAGATGTATAAAGTGTGTTAAAAGTGAGTAATATTTTAAGTAATTTGAGATAATTCTTAATTATGTGAATAATTGGGTAATTAATAAATTTTGGTGGGAGATTAATTAAAAATCTTTGGGTAAAGTTAAGGCCCCTAACGTGGCAGCCAATGGAATCTAAAGAAATGACTCTTGAATTATATAGAAACATGGAACACTTAGAAGACTAAGTGGCTAAGTCATCAAATTGGTGGGGCCTACCAACTAACACTTTTAAAGAATTAATTTGAAACTCCTAGTCCTTGGATGCTAGACTTATGGATGGAACTCCAAAAATTTCATTTGAAACTCCAAGTATTTTGATGTTATGCTTGTTTAAGGGATGGAATTCTCAAAAGGAATTCTTATGAACTCTTAAAAGATGCAACGTGAATTACAAATTCTAAGGGAGCACGGTATAATCTTTCTCAAGAATATCATACACATGTTTTCCCTACTTCGATATGCCGTTACATGTTTTGCCGCATTTGACGTGTGTTGGAAGGATTGTCAAGAGAATCGGCTCAGGTATGTTAAGGCTAATCCTTATTTCTTTTGGCATGATCCATGTAACGATACGTAAATGTAATGTTATTCCATAAGCGGTTATACTCTTAGCAGTTAAGGATGTCTATGTTATTCGCTCATGTAAAATGATATTCAAGTATGTCTAAGTATGTTCCTTAGTCTCAATTGAGGTATTTGATAAAGATGTTAATATTTATAATATAGTGATACATGTATCTTCATTCATTTACCACTGTGCTACGGCTGGTTGGGCAGTCATGCATATTCATTTACCACTGTGCTACGGCCCATTGGGCAGTCATGCATATTCATTTACCATCGTGTTACGTCTTGTTGGGCAAACATGCAAATTCATTTACCACCGTGCTACGACCGGTTGGGCAGTCATGCATATTCATTTTCCAGTGTGCTACAGCCGGTTGGGCAGACATGCATCTACATTTACCACTGTGCTACGACCGGTCGGGCAGTCATGCATTTACCACCGTGCTACGGTCGGTCGGGCAGTTACCACCGGTTAGGCAGTTATGTATCATTATTTACCACCAGTTGGGAAGTCATACATTTACTACCGTGTGAAGGACGATCGGGCAGTTATCGCTAATCAGTTGGGGAGTCATGCATCATACGATATGGATAATAGAAATAGTTTAAAAGAGAAGAACTATATATGTAAGTATGATAAGTATGCATATACGGTGGCACTTCAGAGATTCAGGTAGATTCTTATATGTCTTTAAGTAATGTTGACTTATTGTTATGTTTCAGTTCCGTCTTACACACTCAGTACATTATTCGTATTGATATCCTTTTTGTTGTGGACGTTGCATTCATGCCTACAAGTATAGAAAATCATTTCGATGAGCCCTCATAGTAGACGAGGGTAGCATTCAGCGAAGGATCGGTAAGACTCCACCTCATTCAAAGTGTAGCCAAGTCTATGAGTCATCGTGTTGTCAGAGTTTTGCTACAGACTTATGGGTAGGCCGGTACCCTATCCCATTTGATGTCAAATGGGATAGGATCATTTTGTACAGCATGTCATAGGACTTGACGGCCCATATGTATTCATGTTTTAAGAACGATGGTTCATTGATACAGTGTTTGCCCACTTATAGTTATAAATTATGAGTTGTGGCCATGTTGGCCCATGATAATTACAAAAGGAATGAGCTCAGCCAACTCGACCTATGTATGTTTTAGTTTTGGCCGAATGATCATGAGTTACAGAGAGGTTCGCTCGGTCCAGCACGGCACCGGGTGCCAGCCACGCCTCCCCAAGTTTGGGGCGTGACAGATGTTGGTCGAGCTACCTAGATCAATTAAAACACATTTAACTTGAATTTTATTCATAAGAACAGATATTACCAGTGTATCATCATGGGGTTATGAGATCCCCTCTGCATCCTCATCATTGAAAGACAAGGTCCCTTCCGGTACAGTCTCGAGTCCATTTTTCCCTCGTGATCAACACCTTGGAGCATTTGAATACAGGCCCCTGAGGAATATCGACCCCTCCAACAATCATGTGGATCACGTGTTGCGGCTCTTCTTTCTCATTCTGTCTGTTTGAATCTATGTTCTTGAAGTGGTTCTTAGCCCGATTACTTAAGAATTCTCGGAGATGCCCTTTGTTAAACAAACGAGATACCTCCTCCCTTAGTTGTTTGCAGTACTTTGTTCTATGGCCATGGGTGTCATGATACTTGCACATTTTATTAGGATTTCTCTGGGTCGGATCAGTCTATAGATCTTGGGGCCACCTGGTGTCTTTGATGAGCCCGATGGCTGATACAATAGTTGATGCATCAACGTTGAAATTGTATTCCGATAGTCGTGGTGCTTCTTTGGGCTCGACATTTCTATCGAAGCCACTCTTACTCATGAGCCCTCGAGAGCTCTGTCCTCGATCATTTCTTCTATCACTTCGAACGAGGTTCTGTCCAGGCCTGTTGTTTATCCGATCTCCTCCGTATGGCTAATATCGATCTCTGTTTGACCGTGGTTCCCGATCAATATCCCTTTTAACTCTGTCAAAGGGCCTGTTTGGATAAACAGACACGGAAGGAGCTCCCAACTGGTCGTACCCGGCCCTAATCTTTGGCTGGAATCGATTATGTACATCGGCCCAGGTTATAGTTGGATACGCGATCAAGTTCTGCTTTAGCTGTTGTGAGTCTACCGAAGTTCATACATTTAGGCCTTGAGTGAAAACCTGAACGGCCCAATCATCTACAAATGGGGGTAGATCCATACGTTCTAATTGGAACCAAGATACGAACTCTCTGAGTATCTCGTTATCTTTCTGCTTCACTTTGAAGAGGTCCGACTTTCTAGTCTCGACCTTTATGGATCCGGCATGTGCCTTGACAAAGGAATCTACGAGCATGGCAAAAGAATCAATAGAATTAGGTGGCAAATTATGGTACCATATCATCTCTCCATTTGACAAAGTTTCTCTGAATTTCTTCAGCAGTACGGACTCAATCTCATCGTCCTATAGATCGTTCCCCTTTATTGCGCATGTGTAATAAGTGACATGCTCGTTGGGATCGGTGGTCCCATTATACTTGGGAATTTCTAGCATGCGTAATTTCTTTGGAATGGGCTTAGAAATCGCGCTCGGGGGGAAAGGCTTTTGCACGAACTTCTTTGAATCCAAACCCTTCAAAATCGGTGGTGCCTCCAAAATTTGATCAACTCGAGATTTATATATTTCCATTCTTTTTTCATTCGCTTCAATCTTCTTCTCCCTCGATTCGATTCGCTTTGTCCGCTCCTCGAGCATTTTCATCATAGCGGGGTCGGTCCCTGAACCATTCACATTTGACCTCCCCGGCACTGGTTCGGCCCTGTGAACAACTTCCTGTGATGGCTTGGGTTTGACCCTACTCGGTGCATGGTTCTGATTTTGGAGTTGTGCTATTGCAGCTTGTTGAGCCTGCAACATTTCAAAAAGGCTGATTCCTCCTTCTTTACCGCCCTATGCATTCTGACCGGTTAATCGAACATCTCTGCGGACGCTATTTTCGGGGTCGACGGCTAGATTTGCATTCAAGAAAACATGGGAACTGACGTCGATGGGGTCTGCAACTGGTACTCCTCGAGGTCAACCGAAGGCACTTCGTTCTCTGGGCGGCTGTCACGACCAAATTTTCCCTCCGTTGGGTATCGTGATGGCACCTAGTCTTAAGGACTAGGTAAGCCTAACATTCATGGAATAGCAACAATAATAAAATAAAATCTAATATTTTATGAAAAAGAATTCTTTATACAATAGCATATTCCCAAAACACGGTAGAACAAGTCATAAGCTCTACAGAGTTTTCTACAACTTCTAAATACAACTATGTTGGAAGTAAGTAAAAACAGTGTAAATACATAATAGGAAGGTGACTCTGAAGCCTGCGAACGCGACGACAGGTTTACCTTGAATCTCCTCAGCAAGAATCCGCACAGCTACTAACGATCAATACCTGGATCTACACAAAAATATGCAGAAGCGTAGTATGAGCACACCACAGCGGTGCCCAGTAAGTATCAAGACTAACCTCAGTGAAGTAGTGACGAGGACTAGTAAAGACACCCACTGGTCTAATAAACTGAACAAGCATAAGTACAGAAAATAACGGAAACATAACCTCTATCTATTAGCTGCACAATATGGCTATCAACATCACGACTACAATAAGTAAGGAAAAACAATAAACAGCAACGGATCACTGAAATAATACACTGAAGGGTGGACGGGAACACAGCCCAAGTCCGAAAATCACAATACAATAAGGGCAAGTAGTAACTCAGCACTGCAATAGTCTCCACATCAGGCCTTAGCCAACAATCCCAATAAATTGGTCAAAATCTTTGAGTGTAAACTTTCACCCGCAAGATTTTTTTTATATTAAGCTTTAAGGTAAAATCCTTTTCAATGGAAAATTATTTTGAAATATACTTCCCCAAGAAATTCCTCTCAAACATAGTTTTCTTCAAGATAAATGCAACATAGTTTTCTTCAAGATAAATGCTTTTCAAATATGCTTTTTCAAAGAAAATTTCCTTCAAACATAGTTTTCTTCAACATAAACGCTTTTCAAATATACTCTTCCAAAGAAATGTACTTCGAACATAGTTTTATTCAAGATAAATGCTTTTCAAATATACTTTTCCAAGAAATATACTTCAACATAGTCTTATTCAAGATAAAGGACTTTCCAAATAAATGTCTTTCAAACATAGTTTCTTTAATAAAATCCACCGGGATCCCGGCCCACAGTTCCGAATTTTTCATACAATACAAGGGATCCCCCGGAATACGTTTGTAGTCCCAAAACAAATATGCAGTGCTGGGGGATCTCCCGGAATACGTCCATAGTCCCAAAATAAATATGCAGTATAGGGGGATCTCCCGGAATACGTCCGTAGTCCCAATTTAAATATGCAGTACAGGGGGATCTCCCGGAATACGTCTGTAGTCCCAATTTAAATATGCAGTATAGGGGGATCTCCTGGAATACGTACGTAGTCCCAATTTAAATATGCAGTACAGGGGTATCTCCTGGAATACGTCCGTAGTCCCAATTTAAATATGCAGTATAGGGGTATCTCCCGGAATACGTCTGTAGTTCCAATTTAAATATGCAGTGCAACAAACAAAGACAACAATTATAGCACGGTAGAAAACTCGTGCATCACCACATCAAATACAAAGCAACCATGACAACAATACAAAGTTCGGCGAATAAATCAATACAAGAACTTCAATTCACAAAGAAACAATAGAACATCGTTCACAAGGAATAATCATGGTAAAGGACGCTAAGTGTAAAGAGAACAGCTTAACCAGGGAAAAACAAGACGTAGAAACGAATCCATAATATTCAAGCCAACAATAAGAAGCCAACACAAGTCAAATAATTCCAAGTAAGTACAAGTCAACTAAGATATAAGTTATCTAAACTCCTTATGAGGTTCAGCAATTTTGAGAGATATTCAACAATTCAAATGAGGGTAAGCAGTAAAAGATACTCGTAACTTCAATAAAGGCTAAACAATTATAGGATAGATAATACTAATTTCAATGAGATAGGCAGTTTATGAAAAGTATAGCTTAATGGTAGAAGAGGGAAACCCTTCAGTTAAGTCAATTAGGAGTCAGATACGCAATAGAGTGAATCTAAAAGCAAGTAATTTCTAATTTAAGTAGGTAGAGATGAAACTAGTTGTCAGGGACTCAATCTTAACAAACACAACTTCATTCACAAGGAATATAAGGACCTAAGAACCCTAAAAGGCCAACCTTCTACTAATAAGTCCGAGCACGCACTCATCACCTCGCGTACACGGACTATAACCAACACAGAAGACTCAAATCCTATGGGGTAATTCCCCCACACAAGGTTAGGCAAGATACTTACCCCAAAGACGACAATTTGGTACTCTAAAATGAACTTCTCAAGAAAAAGACCTCCGGACGGCTCAAACCTAACCGAAACAACTTCAAAACATAAATAAAACACATAAGAAACTATTTCGGATCATAAAGACTCAATCTTTATCAAATTCTAAATATCAGTCCAAAAGTCGACCCCCGGGCCCGCACCTCGAAACCCGACAAATTTTACAAAATCCGAATACCCATCCCAATATGAGTTCAACCATACAAAAATTATCAAATTCCGATACCATTTCATCCCTCAAATTATGATTTTTTATTTTAGAAATTTCCCTCAAAAACCAACATTTTCTTCAACCCAAAACACAAATTTAATGATAGAAATGAAGGTAAAATTATGGAATACATTAAATACTAGGTGAAGAACACTTACCCAAACGGATTGCTTGAGAACCCCCAAAAATTGCTCCCAAATCTGAAGGCTAAAACTCAAAATGTGAAGAAAAATGGCCAACCCTCGCTTAAATGAATCTGCCAGGACTTCCGCATCTGCGGACAAAAAGACGCATCTGCGCACCCGCTTCTGCGGTCCACCTAAATGACCTGCGACTTTTCACTTAAAGGTCACGACTGCATCTGCGCCCCAGGAACCGCACCTGTGGACCGCACCTGCGACCATCTCTCCGCATCTGTAGAGACTGCCCAGACCATCTCCACCCGCACCTGCGCCTCCTCCATCGCACCTACGACTATCGCACCTGCGTCTAAGGTCTGCAGGTGCGATTACACCAGAACTCAGCCTTCCCAAAACCATGGAATTCATATGCGACTCGTTCGAAAGACACCCAGGGCCCTCGGGACCCCGTCCAAGCATACCAATAAGTTCCATACTCTAACACGGACCCGCTCAAGGTCTCAAATCACATCAAAACACGACGAAGCTATGAATCGAGCTTATGAACTTCCAATTCTTTAAACCTCTAAACTCGTGCTGAAACCTATCAATCCAACCTGAAATGACGCCAAATTTTGCAGACAAGTCCCAATTCACATAACGGAGCTTCTCCAACTCTCGGAATCGCATTCCGTGCCCAATATCCCAAAAAGTCAAATGTGGTCAAGCTACTCCATTTTCCAAACTTCAAATTTTTCCAACTTTTGCCGAATAGCCTCAAATTACTCTATGGACCTCCAAGTCCAAATCCGAACGCACGCCTAAGCTCAAAATCATCATACGAAGCTGTTGGCATTATCCAAAACTTATTCCGGAGCCGTTTACATAAAAATTTAATTTTCGGTCAAATTTCACTGCTTAAACTTCCAAAACTAAAATCGTTCTTCCAATTCGACTCTGAATCATCCGGTAACTGAATGCAACCATGCACGCAGGTCGATATACACAATGTGAAGCTATTCAAGACCTTATTCTACTGAACGGAGCTTAAATTCTTAAAACAACTGGTCGGTTCGTTACAGCGGCTATGTTGTTGTTTTCTCCGTGAAAACCAAGGCCTTTGTCGGCATGTGTAGGTACTGCTTGAGAGTTTGACATGTTGATCCTGGAATCAAAAACTCTTACAAGAACAAGAGTAAAGCAATGTGTGTTATAAAACTTAGTACCACGCAATCACTATTATCCTTAGTCCCACGGTGGGCGCCAAACTGCTTACCCTTAATATATGTTAACAATTAAATTTATAAGTGGTTTTAAGGATACGTGATTTCACTAGGCACAAATTGAGAAATATGAGAATTGATATTAGAAATTAACTGTCTTGTTCGTAGCCTTGTTCACTAGGCAATCATTGTTGTTTAGCCTTGTTCTTGTTCCAAATGTCTATCAAATTGAAAATTTTATGAACTAATTGATTGTGAGGATATTTCCCCTGGAACATCATTTAACTCGAGGCCAATGTTTGATGCTTCACTGGTACCTCAAGAATTTGTCGCTTCAAGTCAAAAGTTATGTTCGATAAATCTTGAAGTAGGGGAATTTGTAGGCATATAAAATTTGTATGAATTAAATTTATAAATTAATTTGGATTATATTTTAAATTCAGGATATATTAGTCCAAATAAATTTATTGGGATAATATAATTGAATTAATTATATAAGTCTGATATAAATGGACTTAATAAATTAGTCCAAGTTCATTAAGCTACAGGTGATGAGCCCACTTCATTAAGCCCAAGATGTCATCTTCCTAGAGGCCCAGTTTAGTGCCACGTATCAAATGATGTGGCATGCCAAGTCAAACGAAAAAGCATAGGATTATGTCGCGTGTCAAATTGACAAAGAATGTCAAGTCAAATTAAAAGGCCAATGAAACCACTCCCCATTTGCAACTGACATGTTCCGACCAATTAAATGCGGCCTTGTCATGCTTCAACCTGATTGGTCGGAAAGAGTTTGTTCTCATTGCAACTCTTCTCTCCCACTACTATAAATAGAGGTATTCATAATTCAGAAAATGATCAGGAGTTATAAAAAGAAGCAAGAAAGAGCTCGTGGATCAAACGCCGAAAATTCCTCCACAAGTTTCAAGCTTCATGCAATCAAGTTCAAGCTCAATAACGAAGAACAAATCAAGGTTCAAGGATTAAAGTTCAAATCAAGTTCGTGTTAGTTGAATTCAAGATCATCGTTCGTGGAAACAAATATATATTCAATATCAAGCTCAAATTCCCTTGAATTTATATTAGAAAAGAAGAATCAGAGGATTCATAAAGATTGTATACTCATATTATTTGAAATCAAATACTACAATTGTTGAAATATTTTTCGGTCTTGATTTTATTTTCTCGATGCAAATCTATTGTCAACAATAATCTTAAAATATTTCGTAAGAAAAATTTAGACACGAGAAATCGTGGCTTTGATACCAGTGTGGAATTTCATATATGTGTTTGTAACACGTAACAGAAGATAATAGCAATTCTAGGAATATCTTTTCGTGTTTAAAATTTATTTACAAGCCAAAGATCGAATCTAAGACGTACCTGGTGAAAAGAGACTCATTTCTAAATTTCTTCGATAGTGTGAAGACTCTAAGCGTATCCATACCGAGATTGATCCTTGCTATCAACTCTTTGATCAATGAAACCCGCGAACAAATTAAATAAAAAACTTGTGCTGAAATTTGTCTCAAAAATCCCAACTCAATGATAGAAGAACGAGAAACAATTTTCTTGTAATAATATTTTCTCTCTTAGCTTTGTATTGCACTCACACAAAATAGTTTTTCTCCTCAAGTCTTAATAAACAAATTTTCTCCTATCATCTTTTATATAGCATCACCTGTGTAGAATTTATTCCAAAAACATAGAATTTGTATGGAAAATTTGTAATCTCATTCTCATTGGGTAACGCGGCTTCCAAGTTTCATGGACTTTCCATCCATGATTGTCCAATTCCAAAACATTGGAATTCCTATTGTTGTTAGACGTCCTTTTTATGGACTTTTATTTCCTACCGTAGGAATTCCTTTATTGAATTCCATGTCCAATTCAAAACTGGATCAAGTAGTATATATATATATATATATATATATTTCAACCGAGAGATATATTTTAATTTTCTATTTTAAATATATAAACTTGAATTTTGTTCACGATTTAATTATATCATCTATGCTAGCAAAGAATATAATCATATATCATTTGGACTAATAACTAAATTTATTAAGCTAATTAAATTCTTTAATTTAATTATCAAATAATAAAGTAATTAATCATTTAGCAAAGATTAGAACATTCGTTAGTGTGAGACCCCATAGTTCAATACTAAGTCGGTAGTAAATTGATCACATCAATATACTAATTAAGGGTGGCGTCGAGCAAAACTCTTAACAACCGGATATAATGAAGTACACAATTTACTCTCAAGAGTCACTAGAAAAATATGTAGTAATTCCTTCTCTCCTTGTAGCTCTAGATCGCTCAAGGATATGGTTCAACTGTCAAATCCTAATAGGCGACCAACTATGTTTTCATATCAAATATAATCGACCATTGAATGACTAAAGAAACTCTTGGTCGTTTATAATTCATGGCAATATGAAGTTTAAATTCATTACCAAGAGTAGACAGATTCCATCTTGCATTCGTCATGTTAGAGAAGAAAAACGGTGCACAGACTGTACTCGAGCTTCTGATCAATGTTATCACTAATTCTACAAGTACTTAATCGTACCCAATATCCTTTCAACTATCGTCCTAAGGCCATAGGTGTCTAGTATCAAAGCACAATAAATAACTTGTCAATTACTATGACGATCTCAGGTCAAAAAAAAACTCTTACATCATATTCTTCAAGAGAATATCCTAGTTTATGGTGATTCTAACCATTAGGAATTATAACGATTCGTTTCAATGATCATATCTCCATATGCATCATATATCTTTGTGATTTAGTTAATGAGATCAACTAATCTTTATCTCAGAAAGACGATCACATAAATATTGATCTAACCGGATTACTAATATCCAACTTATAATACTATGATCAAGAACAAATTTAGATAGAATTGATGAGAAACTCCACTCTCATTATCATGTTTCCATAAGGGGTGTACAAACCGAACCGAAAAATCACACCAAACTGAAAAGTCACCGATTAGAAAATCCGATGAGGTTTGGTTTGATTTGATTTGATTTGGTATTGACTAAAAATCCTAACCAAACCAACATATAAATATAAAATTTTTATATATACTTTTAAAACTTTATATAGAATTTTCTTTAAAAAAATATCTGAAAATATTCAGGGTTCTCTTATGGGATGTAATGTTTAATAGAATATGATGTGCTCCATTTGATTAACTTTAAATGATGTGTTGTGTGATCACTTTCTTACTAAGTGCTATTGAAATGCGTCATTCTTTTTATTTTTTCATATTCATATGTCAAGATTTATTAGATTCTTATCTCTTTTTCGAATTTTAAATGGTATTTCGATAATTAAATATTAAATAAATATATTATTATTTAGGTATCACATTGATTTTCACGTTTAATTATTAAATTCGATTAACTTTGAAAGTGTACATCAATGAAATTTTTTTGTCAGACAACTAAAAAAATAACTATCATGTGTTACTAAGAAAATTTGCCCATAAGAATATTTAATAGATCATATGTTTGTCAATTTTCTCAATTTCTATTAAACACATAATTACTTATCGAAAATTTAACAAAGTAAGATTGTCATATTATTCATATAACAAAAAAGCCCGAAAAATCGACAAAATTGAACCAATCCAAACCGATATAGTTGGTTTGATTTGATTTTAATAAAATCGAACTGACCCGGTCCATATACACCCCTAATTTCCGTCACAATGTCAAGTCTCAAAATTTTATCAAGGACCTTATCAAGTTAATCAAACAATTAATAATAACTATGATAAAAGAATATGAGATGCCATATATTTTTATATCAAATAATATTCATAAAAATATGTTCAAATCATCAAAGTATATCCATAACAGGTAAGACTATCACTTCTTTTCCGGTGATAGTTTCACGAATAATTTGTACGTTGGAATATGGTATAAGTATCAAGTACCCGAAAAGAGTCTGGTATCGGTTTCCAATAGAGCAAGTCCATTCAACAACACATCAGGTCTTAATTAATATGAAAATCATTTTACAGCTACTCGCTCCTGGATAGTTCTGCTATATCCAAATTAACCTTGAACAGTAAAGGTATGCTTCAGCGTTGGGCGTGGGATGAGAAGAGACAGGAATGGCACGTTTACCTGGCTTCACCAGCAGATACCTGTGACAATTACGGAACATGTGGTCCATATGGTAGTTGCAACATCATACTATCTCCTGTATGTAGTTGCTTAGACAAGTTTGTGCCTAAAGATCCAAGGAATTGGGCAGAGACAAACTGGTCTGGCGGGTGTGTTAGAAGGAAAGCCCTTAATTGCCAGAATGGAGATGGATTTCTCAGGTACACTGGTATAAAACTTCCAGATACACATTATTCTTGGTTTGATGTGAGTATGACACTCCAAGAGTGTAAACAAGCTTGCTTAAAGAACTGCTCTTGTATGGCGCAATGGTGACAGTGGCTGTTTGCTTTGGTATGCCGATTTAATGTCACGATCCCAATATCCCTCCATAGTATGTCGTGATAGCACATAGCATCTACGACTAGGTAAGCCTAATAATTTGCGGAAAAACTGAATGTAAAACTGAACTCCAATCTCTATACTTGATATATAAATAGAAAGGAAGCGGTGCCTCGAAGTCCCAAAAGTAAATATGCATAACAGGGGGATCTCCCGAGGTACCGCCTCGTAGTCCCAAAGTAAACATGCAAGATAGGGGATCTCCCGAGGTACCGCCTCATAGTCCCAAAGTAAATATGCAAGACAGAGGGATCTCCCGAGGTACCGCCTCGTAGTCCCAAAGTAAATATGCAACAGTTAACCGAAGGAACAACGAATTTACAGCAAGAAATCTTACACTTTAAAGATATAAATCAAATCAAGGGAAGCATGTCGCACAAATTGCAAGTAAGAGTTAAGACACGTAAACATGTGATACTAGGCTAAACATGATCATTATATATGCTAAGGCAACTCAATTAAGGAATTTAAAAGAGGACAACTCAGCAAGAACCGAAATTTCCACAATTAGCCCGTGTATGCACTCGTCACCTCGCATACATGGCGCTCACATATCACAGGTTGTACAACAGTACCAAATCCTAAGGGAATTTCTCTCACACAAAGTTAGACAAGCCACTAACCTCAAATCTCGCTCAATCAGTCAAGTAGTATGCCTTTCCCTCGATTTTCCGACTCCTGATAGCCCAAATCTATCCAAAAAAAGATTACATACTATAAATAAAACTATAGGAAACTAATCTAAATAAAGAAATCACGACTTTAACAAGAATTTAGAAAATCGCCCCAAAAAGTCGACCCGGCCCACATCTCGGAATCGGGTAAAAGTCACAAAATAAGAACACCCATTCGATATTGAGCTCACCTATACTAAAATTACTCAAATCCGACCTCAAATCACCTTTCAATTCCCAAAAATTCAGTCTAAGAACTTTTACCATTATTCTCCAAATTTCACACCTCAAATCCTTAACTAAATGAAGAAATTAATGATAGATTAGTGGATATTAATTAAAAATGAGTGTAGAATCCTTACCCAAATGTTTCCTCTTAAAATCCCTCAAATTTTCGCCTCAATCTAAGGTTTCTAAGTCCCAAAAATGAAAATGAGATCAAACCCTTGATTTAGAACTTTTTCTTCCCAGATAATCCGCTTATGCGAAGGTTTCACCGCATTTGTGGCTCTACACCTGCGGAATTGCCATCGCAAGTGTGGTTCTCACTTAGCCCAGGCACAACCGCTTCTGCGATCAACAGGCCTCCCAGGCCTCTCCGCTTCTGCGCTCATCCTTCCTCAGAAACGACTCCGCTTTTGCGACCTTCTCGTCGCACCTGCGACCACAGGACATTTCCCCCAGCCCGCATATGCGCCAAATTGCTCTCTTCTGCGGGCTCTTACCTGCGGTCAATCTTCCGCAGGTGCGATTGCACCAGAACTTGTGCACTTCAACAAACTTTCCAACTCCGATTCGATCCGTTAGCCATTCAAAATCCACCTGAGGCCCCTGGGACCTCTACCAAACCTACCAACAAGTCGTAAAACATAATACAAACACGCTTGAAGCGTCAAATCACATCAAAAAACACTAAAATCACGAATTGTGCATCGTTTCAAGCCTAATAACCTTTTAAAATTCAAATTTCTACATTCGGCGTTGAAACCTATCAAATCAAGTCCGATTGACCTCAAATTTTGCACACAAGTCATAAATGACATTAAAGACCTATTCCAACTTCCGGAATCGAAATCCGACCCCGATATCAAAAGTCCACTCTCGGTCAAACTTTTCAAATATCATCCAATTTTCTAACTTTCGCCATTTGACGCCAAAATGACCTGTAGACCTGATCACGCTCAACTATGTCTTATATAAAGACTAAACGGGCACGGCAAATATAATCCGGAGTATTATGCTCAGAGTCGATCCCACAGGGAATTAACGTAGCAATCAAGTCTTTAGAATACGCAGCTTTTACTCAATCAATTCTCTCAAGACTTTTTGAATATA